>VZTI01001223.1:215993-243575 GCA_013397865.1 Struthidea cinerea | reverse complement strand
GGCCCCAGGGGCGCCGGGCGGTGCAGCCCCGCCCCCTGGCGGCCAGGAGGACTCGGCGGCGCCCTCAGCGGGCCGGGAGAGCAGCGCCGCCCGCGGCGGCTCCGAGGAGCGCAGGTTCGAGACCCGCCCCGGGCAGGTGGGAAGAGGAGGGGACACTGCGGGGTCCCCTGTGCGCTGGGGGAGTCCCTCGGGTGTTCACGGGGCTTATCGGCATTGCACGGGAAGTGAACATACATCGAGAGATCACAGAATCAATCAGGATGGAAAACACCTCATCAAGAAGACCAGAGCACTGAGTGCCACGTCCAGTCTTTCCTTGAACACCCCCAGGGATGGTGACTCCACCACCGCCCTGGCAGCCCATGCCAGTGTTTAATCACCTTTTCTTCCTCCTAATGTCCAACCTGAACCTCCCCTGGCACAGCCTGAGAGTCTTGTTCTCTCATCCCGAGATACAGAGACAGACACACATCCCTATACATATATACACCCATTTATATGTGTATTTTAGACATATCAAGGGCAAATAAGCCCTTAGTGCCAAAAGGCATCCCTGCTGCTTGGAGCGAGATGTGCCCTGTCTGCCCTGGGATGGGTTTCACTGCCCTGCTCCAAGCATTTCCAGCAGTTTTCCAGCTGTTTTGGGCATGGGGAAGAGGCAGGGGGAAAGGACATCCTGAGCTCTGCGTTACAGAGCTGCAGGAGTGCCTGTCTGAGCACGAAGGGGAAGGGCTGAATGAGGATATTTAGATCAGAAACTCTTTCAAGCCTGATTTTACCATGCAAATTTAGGGCAAATGAGCTTGAGTAGGAAGTCAAGTTTTTCCAGCTGGGGTAATAGATTCCCATGACCTGAACCCCCCTGCTGTCCCCACACTGTGCAATAACCAGCACCCACAGTGACACCTTCCCTGCAGCAACACAGCCAGAAATTCAGGACACCGCTGTGACCTCAGAGCACACCTGGGAGCAGAGGAGCTGCCACACCAAACCCAGCCAGGCCCCAAATCACACCACCCTCCCCAACCTACCCAGATGTTTCCCAAAAGGGAAAAACTCCAACAGCTGCAATTAGCCAAGGAGAGAAAATTCCCCCCAGTCACGACTATGCCAATGGAAGCCGGGATGGGAAGCTTTGGAGGAGCCCAGACTTCCCACCATCACCTTTCCTGACAGACTGGCAGCATCCCTGTTGAATCACCACCCCGTGACTCCCTGGTGACTGAGTGCAAGAGTGGAATGTCTTGCAATTTCTCCGGGAATCACAGGGAAGATGCACACATGGTTGGTCTCATGCTGACTCTAATGAGGGTTCAAAGCAGGTTGTTCCTCTTCTCATCTTGCTGGTTAGGGGAAGGAAACATCTGGAAAGCCCTCTTGGTTCAAATATAACCCCAGAGGTTTCTATTTGGCTCTTCCCTGCTCCACACTCCCCCACAAGAGCTTTGCTTCCCCTTCAGAACCTGAAGCAGAGAGATAAATGAGTAATTGAAATTTGTGTGTACCAGCTCCAAGAGAGAAATTGTGTGTGAAATTTGTGTGTGCACAGCTCCAAGAGAGGAGCTAACAAGGAATTAACTAACAAGAAATTAGCTAATAAGGTAAATTTCTGCTTGTAAATTCCAGCCATGTCAGCACACGTCTCCAGCAGACAGGAAAACCATCCTCTTCCTCCCCACCCCCTCCAGCCAGGCTGCAATCCCTGGAGCCACACCTCCCCTCCTGAGCTTGGAGAGCCCAGAAACACAAATAAATCCACAACTTTAAAAAGTTTTCAGTAAAAAGCATGTATTTAATGTGCCAAGCTCAGCCTTAGAGGGCTCCAGGAGCTGAACCGCTGTGTAATTAGTTTAATGAGTATGCCCTGATTAGTCCCAGCCCCCAAATTCTCCGTCAGATGCCTTGAAGTGCAAGCCATGGCTCAGCTCACCTGCCAAGGAGGTCTCTTATGCTGAGGATGAGGGTGTCTAAGACACCTGGGATCAAGAGGAAACACCACATCCGAGCCTCCCCTCTCCTCAGGAAGTTGCCAAGAGCAGGCAAGAGCAGCTGGAAAGCAGCAGAGCACGGAAAGATTATTTTAGACATCACCACATGCAATTGAATAGGTCCTTGAGCATCAAGCAGGGCCAGCTGGTGCCAGCCAGCACCCATCTGCTTCAGCTGATCCAGATCAGAACCTTCATCAGTTATCAGCAAGTCTTTACACAGCCCAGCTGTGCCCCACAACCACCAGCAGGTCCCCGCAGGGCCTGGTGTTACTCTGGGGAGAAGGGAAGATCAAGCATCTCATTATGCCCCTGCTCATCAGCAGCCTGTCCCACCCCACTCCTGCTGGGGACTAAAGCTCAACATTCTAATTAAGTTCAGAGCAGCTGTCATTAACTGAATTCCAGCTCTCAACAACCACAGCAACGTGCAACAGCTTTTTTTCTTTTATTTCTGAACCAAGCCCACTGTGGGCCCGAGGATGATCAGAACTCCAGGACCAGAGGGCAGCGAGCCACGGGGGGAACAAAACCAGCACGGGGAGTTGTGGGGTTGTGCAGGGACAAGGCAGCTGGCTCCAAACAACACCTGAGGACAGGGCTGGCTCTGGGGGGTAAAGGCAAGCCTGCAGCAGAGTGCCCTCACAGCCCAGCCACTGCAGGCAGCATCTTCTGGGCACGGAGATCTCCAGGGAACCCCACGCTCAGTTTTTCCACAGGGTAGAATAACGAGATTTTTCATGTTGGTCCTTCCCAGGGCTGCAGGAGTCTCAGGGTCAGTTTGTAAAACCTTCAGTGCTTGCCTGCTTTTGTGCAGCTCTCTTGAACCTTGTGACATTTGCTTTTCCATCCCATCAGAGTCCCCGTGTGGGTGTCACCGGGCTCGGTTCCAACACGTCACCGTTTCCGATGTCCAGCTCCACCTGTATCCCTGTCGGCTGCAAGGAGGAACAGAGCAAAGCTTATCCTCGCACTGCTTGGACTCTGCATCACTCCATCCCCTGCCTCAGAGCCAAAAATCCCAGTTACATTGCCCTGAGGAACTTCTTCTGCTGGTGCCCCCGTTTTAACTGGGTCTGCTGAATGCAGAGATACAAATAGACAATGCAATTCAGCAAGGAAAGAACATCTTGCTCTCAGACATCCCCAGACACACCATTATTTAGCACATCCAGGATGCATTTCGCTGCCCAGCACACCACCATACCCAAATTTGTTTGCATCAAGCAGCAGAGCAGGCTCAGAGCCAGGAGGTTCACACAGTGCTCAAGCTGAAGTCACCTTTGAAGGTGTCAGAGCCATTTCCACGGGACCCTGACTGCCCACACACCATCAGGAGAGTGAGACCAACATCAGGAACACAGTGACCTGGATTGGAAGTGCTGCCACTCATTTATCCTGCCTTTAAATACCTGCCCAGGCTGTTGGGAACAGATGCTCTTCTCTTCTGCGGCATCCAGCCAGGCTGCACGAGCTCCTCCCACACTGCCAGGGCTCACCCAGCAAGGCTGGGTCCTGCCCCACTCCCACAGGAGCCAGGGCCAAGTCCCACAGCTGCTCCTGCATTCCCAAGGGATGGATCCAGGGAGCCTCACCTGCCGGGGTGACTTTGCCAGGGAAGCAACACGCTGTGTGGAGGCTTTCTCCCAGGTGGCTTCTTTGCTCTCCAGCAGCACCCGGGTGCTGGGCACGAAACTCCAGGAGCGGCCGAGGGCTGGCTTCAGTGGGCCAGAGCTGCTGTCCCTTGTCACCTGGTTGGTCACCTGCAGCACAAACAGATTTATCAGTGCCCAGGAAAAGCAGTGCCACTCAGTGTGATGGAACACTGGAGGTCACCAGGAAATCCTGGCCAGGCTGCTACTTCTAGGAAGGTTTTTCCTTCTCCATCCTGAGCCCTTCTTCAGCTCCTCTGCCACCCCCTCTAAACACAGCCCAGGTAATTGCGCCAGACAGTACTCAGAGAGCTCACTCATATCTGCAAGCTGCACCACTCCTGGTGCTGAAGTCACCACAAAGTTTAACTTGGGGCCTCCAAGTGTCCTTCCAGACATGCTGTCCTTGTCACTTTATCAGAATGAAGGGCAGGACTGTCTCGACACCTTCCAGTGCCAGGCTCAGCAGCCCACCATCTTCTGGTGTGGCCTTCCCAGTTCAGACACATTCATTGTGGTCCCACCCACCTGTCTGGGTGCATTGGCAAATGCAATTGCTTGGCCAAGAGCTGGGGAAGGCTCGAGCAGGGCCCTTTCCTGCTCCTGTGGGATGATGCAATGCCCTGCAGCTCCTGCAACGCAACTGAGAGGTTACCCAGGGAGCTGGCCAGCCCCTTAAATGAACGGTGTTTTATCAAAAATAAACACAACCAGCCTTTCCCTCTGCCTGTACTTAACTCTGCCTTGCTCAAGCCAGTGAATGCCATGTTGGCTGGGGACAGCAAGAGCAGGAGGCAGCACATCAGCCCAGGTCTTGCCCCATGCTTGGAACAAGACATCTGCAGGCTACAGAGATGTCAGGAAGCAGGGCACTGTGGGGTTCAGGCTTAGCTGAGAGTGGGGTCCCCTCTCCCCCAGGCTCCAAAGCCTCCCCATGGCTCCTCGCCACACATCAGCACGTGAAGGACAAAGCCCAGCAACACTCACCACAACAGCAAGGCTGAACTCCCTGGCCAGGGTCTTCAGCTCCCTGGAGAGCTGCATCATGAGGGCCAAACCTGGAGCAGGACAAAGCATTTGGCTGTCTGGGGATCAGCCCCCGAAGTGCATCTTGGAAGCAGCTGACATCTGGATTTGCAGGTGCAGCACTGGATTCAGTGCCAGCGCTCGTGTTCATGGACACCTGCCCTGGACCATTCCCCCACCCTGTCCTATCTTAGAAGGCCCAAGGCCAAAAAACCCTACAAAAGCACCAGGAGCTCCAGACAAAGCTGGCCAGGTTGATTTAGCAGGTAAAGGACCCATCTCTCCAGCTCACAGCTTCATTTCCCACAGCCCACGGCTGTGAGGGGACCTCCCTGTGACAGCACTGGCTGCCACCCAGCTGTGCAAGACCCTCTGGAAGATGTCTGAGGGGGCTCCTTAGCATCCTCACTTCTGATTTATGGTCCTTTCTGGCAGAAAGAGTTCTGCAAACTGTGCCAGCAACCATGTTGTATTTGTGACACCGTAAGAAGGTTTAATTTTTGGGCAAAGAGTTCAGTGCCTCTCCTGGATGGGTTTCAGGCCACTGCCACGAGCGTGCACGGCCACAGCCAGCTGGAGTGCTCGCTGCTAACACTGCAAACAGACTCCCCTTTTATCCAGCCCCAAAGGAAAAGCTGGGAGCAGCCACATCCACATCTGTCCTGCCCCACCCCCCACTCCAAGCAAAGCACACATGGGTGGAAGAGGCTCTTCAGGACGAGCAGGGGGCTCTGCAGCCTCCTGGCACATGCAGTGGCACAGCTCACCCTCTGACTGCCTGCCACCCAGCAGAGGGTAAATCACAGCCGACACCGAATCCAGCACCACCATCTTGAGAGGTCCCATGGAGCTCACAACCTGCAAGGAGGCACCGTGTGCAACGTGGAGTAACAAATCCAGCAGTTTTGGAGGTTGTGAGCTGCACAGAGGCTCCAATGCCCCCAGGATGAGGCAATCTGGAGTCATTTGTCAGGCACACAAGCCCTGCTGCCCTCCCTGCAGCTCTGGGGAAGGGAGAGGGGCCCGGAGCCTCGCTCCTACCTGCTGGGAGAGGCGATCCCGCAGCTCCTGCAAGGCACTCAGCAGCTCATAGATGCTGAACACACGGACCACCTGGATCCGCTGCAGAGCCTCCAGCTGTGGCACAAAACACAGCCTCAGTCTCCCCAGGACTCGTCTTATTCCTCCTGCCCCAGCTGCCACCAGCTCTCTGCATTCACACCGTGCCACGGAGCCAGGGACCCTGACTCTTCCACGTTTGCCTCCACCCCATTAACACCATTGCCCCTATTGCACTGATGGAAAAAGCAACATGGATTGAGTTCAGGGAGCGAAGTCTGGCAAGTCCAGTAAGTCACTCCCTTCTCCCAAGAAAAACAACGAAGAGCAGTGTCTGTCCTGAGCACAGCACCCACCGAGCCACAGAAGGAAGAGTTTGGGCCCAAAAAAGGGGACAAAGGCAGAGCTGGAAAGACAAACCATCTGTGGGGTTTTCTGCAGGCAAGAGCAAAGTTTTAGAGAGCAGAGGGACCAGCTCCAGGGGAACTTGCCTGCTCTTCCTCATCCTCTGTCTGGGCTTGGAGCATCTGGTAGAGACGGGAGGCGGTGAAACCCACCGTGGAGTCGAGAAACAGGACGTGCTGCTTGAGGCCCAGAGACACACTGGCTGCAATGCCCAGGCACACCTGGGGGAACAGAGACGGGGTGTCCCTCTGCTTCACGTGCCTGATGGCACCATCTTCACCCTACCTGTCCCCTCCCCTGTCCTTCACCCCACTCACCTGTGTCTTCCCGCTGCCCGGTGCTCCCATGAGCTCCGTCACTTCCCCCGTGTACAGCCCCGAGTCCAGCAGCTGGTCCAGGCTTCGGGACAGACACAAGTGGGATTATCAACGCCCCTTCAGCCAAAATGGCGGGGCACTGGGAGGCAGCAGTCCCCAGATATTTGTGCCTCAAGTCCCTTTCCCAAATGCAGACGAGTGCATGGGGATGGTTTGGAGACTGAAATTCAAAGCCTGTGCTGGCAACCACAGCCTTGTGCAGCAAGCCCAGCCCTGGGCAGAGCTGCTGGGAGATGCACCCACCTTGGGCTGCCAGTGGGCAGGATGGCAGTGGAGCTCTTGAGCTCCTCGTAGAGGTCTGCTCCATTGGCAGGGAAGGCAGAGAACTGGGCCAGGAGCACACGTCTGACTGCAACCAGCGCCTGGGGGCAGAGGGATGTCTGGAAACGGGACTGAGCAAGTCCAGGGCCAAAATCTGCTGCAGAAGGTCCCCCCAGATAAGCCCATCCTTGTCCATGAGCCAAACAGCTTTGAGCTCCCTGGTTAATGTACCAGGACTTAGGAGCAGTCCCTTTTACCTTGTAAGACAGGGAACACTTCTGGGCAACATCCTCCAGGTCTGAAGACACAAAGTCCACCACTGCAAATAACATGAGGGACAAGAGGTTGGAAGCCGAGCCTCATCAGACCACAAACACCAGAAGACAACCAGCTTGGACAAAACCTGCACCAACAGGCAAAGTGTCTGTGCCTTCTGTCAACACTGCAAGTGGAGGAGTTTTTCCTCTGAGATGGCCCCATCACCCATCACAAAACAAATTGTTTCTTGCAAAACAGAGCAGGGAGAGAAGCTGGTAAAAATTTTCCCTGTTTTGCTCAAGAGCAGCCCAGCACCTTTTCCTTCCCCTCTAAGGGCAGGAGGTGCCCGGGGTGCAGCATTCCAGGAAGTTGGGCATTTTTCAGAGGAAAAACTGCACAAACCCTCCTGAAATACCATAACAAAAGCCATAATTGATCAATCCTCAGTAAACCTCTGCAGGGATCTCTATCATGTCCTTACACTCTTCTGCTCCTATGGAGAAGTCCTGACTCAACTGTATTCACCCAGGAGGACCCAAAAGACATCCAGCAAGGAGGACATGGAAGGATATTCAACCACCACCATCCTCCCAGGATTTGGGATAATACAGGTCCACCAAATGCATAGGGATGATGTTCCCCAACCCGAGCCCCTGGTGCCAGCCCCTTACCTGTCCTGATGCCATTGGCCCTGAGAAGCTGGATCATGTCTTCAGTGAGACCAGGGCAGAGCCCAGCCCGCAGGACCACCATGTCCACAGCGTGGGAGAAGAGCAGAGATCTGCGGAGGAGATGGCAGAGTGGAATTCATGGAATCATTGAGGTTGGAAAAGACATCTAAGATCATCAACTCCAACCCTCAACCCTGCACTGCCAGGTCCAACACTGAGCCATGCATGCTGCCTGCCCCTGCAGCGGGGGAGAAGCCACCCAAGCTGTGTCTGGGATGGGTGATTACGGTGGGTGTTTAATTCCCCTTTGGGGCCAAACAGCCCAAAATCCTGCGCGGGGGGCACGGGGGCATCGCTGCGGCTGGGGAAGCACAGCGGGCGGGGGACCCCATCCCCGGGCGGGGGACCCTATCCCCCGGCAGGGACATTGCCCATCCCGAGCCACCTCCAGCAGAGCCCCACGATGGCTCCCCACCGCCCCGGGCTCCCCCGCACCCCGCAGCCCCGGCCGGGGCAGCGCAGCCCCTGCCCGCTCCCTTCCTGCTTCCTGCCGCCGGCGGAAGGGCCCGCACCGCTCCTCTTCCCCGGCCCATCGCTGCCAACCCGCTGGGTTTTCCCTTCCCCGGCCCCTCCGCCGGGATTAGCCCAGCGCTGAGGTCCCTTCCCACCCCAACCATCCCGGCATCTGTGACACTCCCAGGGCTGCGTTTGTCCCGGCTCATCAGCCAGTGCTGCCGGGTGGGCAATGAAGGTGCCCGGAGGGCTGAGGGGCTTTGCTGCCCTTCAGGTGTGGGGAGCCATGTGCCCCTCCTTGGCTGCCTTGGGGACTTGAATTTCTCCTGGAAAAGCTGTTTTGGGGGGTATTTATTATTATTATGTTTTTCTTTCCCAGCCGAGGCCTGAAGAGGGAGGTTGGCACTCGCTGCTGAGCCTACCCTGCCCTGCCGTGCCCTGCCCTCTCAGCTCTGCCTTGAGCATCAGCAGCACCCAACACCCTTTGATTCCATAACTCCGTTTATCTGCAGTGCTGCCGCTTGTGCCAGTGTGGCTTCATTCTGCCTGACGCGAGAAAGGCAGTGCTATATCCCACGAGAACTGAAATGAAGCCAGTTGAGCCTTCCCCAGTACCTAAAACCTTGTGGGAGGCGGTTTCTGGTGTGTTAATCCAAATGAGTGCTGGAAAAGCCATTGCACTGAGTCTATCCGAGGCTGGGGTAGCATCTTGCACTTTCCACAGCTGTTGTCCTTGTGCCTTGGAACTATTCCCAAACAGGTGAAGGTGTGGGAGCTGCGCTTGAAGAAGCTGCCTGCAGCTGTGGTGCTGATGATGTGCTGTGAAGGGATTTACAAATGGCTTTGGAATCGCCTTCTGCCCAAATACCAGGGACCAGGCAATGTTGCTGGTGCCAGTCAAACAGGAGACATGGGCAGGGCAGTCCTGTGCCAACCTCTGCTGCCTAAGAGCCACAACACAGATCACAGAATTAAAGACAATGATATTTTTCCTCCTGGCAGTGTCTTGGTCAGCCCATGCTCTCCTCAGTCATTTCCCCATCCTGCCAGTTCCCCCCTTTGCTTTACAGCTGGCATGCTGGTAGGTACACTGGGGAAGGCAAGGCCTGTGTCTGGGGGGAAATAAGTCACAAAGCAGAATTCCTTCATCGTGACCCCTGGGAAAGAGGGGAGATCGAAAGGCTCAGTTCTCGTGGAGCTCAGTGCTGCTCTGTCTACTGGTGTCACTCAAAGTGAGCCACTCATCACACAGTTCCAGTATGTTCCAGTCCAGACCTCTGCGTTAGTCCATGTCACTGTGTTGCTGAATGACCACGTGTGGGGCCAGTGGCAGCGCCAGACATGGGTGGGATTTCCAGTGGGATGGGCTCCCGCAGGCCCTGCAAGGAGGAGGAGGCAGGGCTGGCTGTCAGTCAGCTTCCCATCCCAGGGAATTCTGGAAGGTGCTGGGCGCTGCTGCAGCTGCTGGCCTGGGGCCACTTGTCCCCGAGGCTCAGCTGTCTCATGCTTCCCTAAATAGAAAGGGAAAAGGGTCTGAGCACTGTGACAGGGGTCAGCCATCCCAGCCGTGGGCTTTTTTGGCATGAACCCCCCCTTCCTGCTCCCCACACCCTGTGCAGCTCCGCAGGCAGAGGGAAGCTGGGATTTGCCTGGCAGATGGGAGAGGAGTCCCTCTTGCTGCAGAGGGGTGCTGCCTGCTTGCAGCCAGGTGCCCCCCGAGCTGGCCCTGGCTTTCAGCCCTCCCCAGGCATATAAAGCACGAGGGGACAAGGAGGGGACAGGCTGTGGTGACAGGTGACACTGACAGGCAGCAGGAGCTGCCAGGTCCTGCCCAAACTTGGAGTGGGAAGTGAGCTCTTTCCTGAGCCACACGGACTCTCCATAGTGCTGGCAGATTTCTCTAATTCCTTTTTTTGTTGTTGTTGTTTTTCGTTTGTTTTTTTTTTAACTCACTCCTAAGGATCTACATTGGTAGGAAAAGCTTCTGAGAAGCCACAGCCTTGAGGAGCAATTTAGGTCTTCATTTTCAAAACTCTTCAGCCTGGTAAGCTGCTTTTATTAATGTGTGTTAATTTTATGTCAGTCTCATGGTGGAACTCAGCTTGGGAGAGTAGGCAGGCGACCGAGGCACTTGAAAATGGGACACAGATTGATGTTTTTCCTTCAAGCTCTCCAGATGGAGGATCCCATCCAGCTGAAAGAGGAGGGCAATAAATATTTTCAGGCCAGTGACTACGAGAAAGCCCTTCAAAGCTACACTCAAGCCATAAAGCTCAACAAGGACAAGGCGCTGCAGGCGGTGCTGTACAGGAACAGGGCAGCCTGTTTCCTCAAAAAGGTGAGAAAAGCTCCCCTCGCCTGGGCAGTGCTCAGGAAGACAGCCAAGGGCACTCACTGGCTGTGGACTGGGTGGTTTGTCCATTTACTGAATAGGGTATTTCCAGCTGGTCTGAAATGACACGTTCTGCGCTTGTGCTGGAGCTTCGCTGGGGTGTCCCATTGGGAAATGGGAACAGAGAGGTCCCAGTGTCCATCAGCAATGGGGACATGCCCGGCTATTCCATGGCTAACAAATCTCTCCTTTCTGGTTTAACAGGAGGAATATGCCAAGGCAGCCTCAGATGCATCTAGAGGTAAGGAGGTGGCTGTTAGGAGGAGAGCTAGGTACTCAGCCTGCTCTCAGATCTGCTTTTGGGACACTGTGGCCTTATTCCTTGATGTCCACTAACACCCAAGTGCTGAGGCCACAAGGGAATTCCTGGAGGTTCAAATGACATCATTCCAGTTCGGTGCAATCAGTGCTGATCAGGCACTGACTGATGCTAATAACAGAGCAAATCACAGTTTGCACGGGCCATTTCCAAGCAGCGAGCTCTGATGCCCGGTGTTTTGGATCCCTTTCCCAGCTATTGACATCAATGCTTCGGATATCAAAGCCTTGTACCGGCGCAGCCAAGCCCTGGAAAAACTGGGGAAGCTGGACCAAGCATTCAAAGATGCTCAGAAATGTGCCACCCTCGAACCTCACAACAAAAACTTCCAGGAGACCCTGAGGCGACTGGGGGCCAGCATCCAGGAGAAGGTAAATGCCAGGGGAACAGTCCTGGATTCACAGACCAGGGGTGGGAAATCCTTTCCCTGGGTTACATCAATAGATTGTGGGTCATACTGGAAACTCGTGGCAATATAGGGGGAGAAATTAATTATTTAATATATTAAATTAATTATATTTAATATAATTATTATTAAGATTAAATTCATTAACTGGAAGTTCATACTTGTTGTGTGTAAATCTGAGGATTGGGTTGAATGGTTAAATTAAAAAGTGTGGCAGCTCCCTCCTGAGGCTGGCCTGCTCCTGAGTGTCTTGGAAAGGTCTTGGCAAGGGACTGGGTCAGCTCTGGTGTGGGTCTGGCAGTTGCCACGTTGCTACAGTTACCTTTACAGGGATGCTGTGAAGAAATCCTCGCACCACTACGTACTGTGAAGTCTGAGAAATTAAAGTTTAGGGCTGGCTCTGCCTGTGCCCATGAGATGGGTAATGGATGCTGATTGCTGAGAAATTATATCTCCTGTTATTCAGCTTAAATTACCTGTGGTTTGAGGGTGGGGAGTATTCTTGAAGTGAAAAAGGAAAGTTGCTGCTCGATTTCCTCCTCCTGATGCTCTGTGCTCTCTCTCGGCACAGCTGCGCATTCAGTTCTCCACGGACTCGAGGGTGCAGAAGATGTTTGAGATCCTGCTGGATGAGAACAGCGACAAAGAAAAGCGAGAAAAGGTGAGAACTGCCCTGGACTTGGCAAAATGGCTGTTTGATGTCAGAGACTGCAGCAGGGAGCAGAACGCTGCGCTCCCTTCCCCACCTCCCCTGGACGGAGGATGAGGGAAGGAGCTGGCAGGTGAACTGCACTCAGAGAGAGGGGGAATGTCCCAGTGAGGTATCACCCCTGTGCCGAGGGAAGGTGGCCCAACCTCCCAAAATACCAAAGGCGGGATCAGCCTGGACTTCTGCTCAGGTCCACCTACGCCACCCTCCTGATGTTCCCTCCAAGCAGTGACCCACTCTTCTTGGGCAGAGCAGAGCTGATCCCTAAATGCACCTGGATAAACTGTCTGGTGGGGTCTGAGCTGATCTGCTGCATCTGTGGAGATGGCTCCCACCAGGATCTCCCAGAGCTGCACGGAGATGTTTGGAGGCTGGGCTGTGCCACTGACCCCTGTTCTTCTGCCTCCCGCCCAGGCTGCAAACAACCTCATAGTCCTGGGGAGGGAGGAAGCAGGTGCCGAGAGGATTTTCCAGAATAATGGGGTCAACTTGCTGCTGCAGCTGATAGAAACCAAAAATCCTGAGCTGATCCTGGCAGCCGTGAGGACACTTTCAGGAATGTGCACAGGACATAAGGCTCGGGTAAGGACGGGGTGCTTGGACCTTCACTGCTATTGCCTTTTGCACCTGGGGAGGGGGAAATTGCAATAGTTTGTGTTGTTTGTGAGCAGTGGGAGGAGATTAAAACTCTACCTTGTACTGATTCAGGATTTACTGAGGAAAATAGTTTCTTTGTCCCAGCTGAGCCTAGAGGACACAGGAAGGAAAGGCCTTTGCTAACACTGTCCTGCTCTCTCCTTCCTGGGGCCAGGCCACTGCCATTCTCCATTACCTGGGCATCGACAGCATTTGCATGTGGATGTCGGTGGACAATGAAGAAATCTCCCTGGCTGTCTGCAACCTCCTGCAGACCATCACCGACTGCCTGCTGGGCCAGCGGAAGGAGGAGCACCACGGCAAAGAGGAGGCTCTAGTGCTAGGTAACAGCACCTCACCTGCTCTTCATTGCCTCTGCCTGCAGGAGGAGTGGGCCAAGCAGGGAGGGCTCTGCTCCTGGGATTCCACCTTATTCCTTGTTCTTTGGTGAAGTGGGGACTTTACCCTTCAGCTGTCCAGGAGGAGAACCTGCACGCAGCTCTTATCCTCATGGATGGCTTAAATACTTCTGTTCCAGCCACACAATGGCTTTGAATGGTTTTGACTGAGCTCACCTGCTTTCAGAGATAACTTCTCGTAACTGGCTGCTACTGTTTTGCTTCTGTGTAGACACTAAGAAAGATTTGAGGATGATCACAATGCGTTTGCTGGATATGCTGGTCAGTAAGAAAGTGTCTGGGCAAGGGCGAGACCGAGCCCTCAACCTCCTCAACAAGAACATACCAAGGAAGGATCTGAAAGACCATGACAACAGCAGGAGCATCTTTGTCATTGACAATGGTGAGTCCTTCCCCGCCATCCTGTTGTGATTTGGGAGATGTGGAGCTGTATGTTCTTGCCTGAATACCTGAAGAACTGGTCCCACCTATAAAATAAATCCTCTCTGGCTTTCTTTGGTGCATGCAAGCCTGGAGCAAAGTTAGACTTGTTAGCAGGAAACAGTACGAAGAGAAAATCAACTGTGTATGAGAACAAGAATTTTTGAGTTTCCAAAGGACTGCCTAACATCTCTGGTTAGTTTTCTCCAATGTATTTGCTAATGTTAGGAGGATTTGGCTTGGATAAATTGTCTGGTTTAGACAGGATGAGATGAGCACCTGCTGAGCTTGGTGGACCCCCAAACTGTGTATTCTAACACTGGTCAAGGGTGAGGAATTTGTGTGCTGCATGTTTTTACAGGAATTCCAATGCATGTGTGTGTTACCATTTTGATGGAAGTTGTTTAATAATAGTTCAGCAAAAGGAGGGTTAAGTCATCCAGAATCACTTGAAAGTGGCTGAGGTTTCCTCAGTCAGAGCCTCCAGCCTTGGGGGTCAGTAGGTTTAATGTTTCCTGACAAAAATAACAGATCCAGCCAGGGGCCTAATGCAGTTTTGCTTGTCTCACTCTGAGAGCTGGAAAAAAGCCTGATGCTGCAAACCTGTAATCTCACCAGCAGAAGCTCCTCCCCGGTAAATATCTGAGTGTCTATTTTGCTTAAGACTTATGTGATTAGGCTGCAAAATATTTGAAAACCATCCAAGCTGGCTATTCCACAGCAAGAAAGTAACAAATGGTATCTTGAGTTTTGCACAGACCCTCTCTCCTCTGACAGCCATATCACTCCATCGTTTCCAGGCTTAAAAAAGATACTGAAAGTGGTGGGCCAGATTCCTGAGATGCCTGACTGCCTGCCACTGACAGAGAACACCCAGCTGTCTGCCTCTGTCCTCCTAAATAAGCTCTACGATGACCTGCGCTGCGACCCGGAGCGGGACAACTACCGGCTGATCTGCGAGGAGTACATCAAGTGAGTCAGGGGTGAGCTGGCCCAGAGGGCAGGAGCAGGGGGTCTTGAGGGTGAGATCAGGCACTTGAAGTCTGCTTATGTTCAAAACTGGGGCTCTGGGAGATAATTATTTACTTGAGATCCTGCTGGATCACAGGCTTTGCAGAAATTTGCAGTCCCAAGCACCAATATGATTCAGCAGTGCAGCTGAGGGAGGATATTTCCTCCCCACTGCTGTTCCATACCTTACTCCCTCTATCCCATGCAGGAGCAAAATCGACCCACAAGACATGGATAAGACACTCCATGCTATCCAGATTGTGTCTGGAGTTCTGCAAGGGCCCTTTGACTTGGGCAACAAGCTGCTTGGCATGAAGGGAGTGATGGAGATGATGGTTGCCCTGTGTGGGTCCGAGAGGGAGATTGACCAGCTGGTGGCTGTGGAAGCCCTCATCCATGCTTCCACCAAGCTGAGCCGAGCCACCTTCATCATCACCAATGGAGTGACGCTCCTGAAGGAGATCTACAAGAAGACCAAGAATGAGAAGATCAAAATCCGAGCTCTGGTGGTAAGGATGCAGCCCTGCCTCTATTGCCTGCCACATTCAGCAGCTTAATCCCAGACTTGGGAGAGGAGGGAGGTTCTGGGAATGAGAGATGGGCTTAGGCTGTTTTGGGGCAGCAACACGAGGGGATTAATGAGCCCTTCTCACTGGTATGTCCTCTTCATCCTCCTCAGGGTCTCTGCAAGCTGGGCTCAGCAGGAGGCACAGACTATGGCCTGCGGCAGTTTGCTGAGGGCTCCACTGAGAAGTTAGCCAAGCAGTGCCGAAAGTGAGTGACTTCACTGATTTCTTCAGTTGTTCCAATCTTTGCAAAATACAATATGTTCCTCTCCCACGAGATCCTGCCCACATGTTGCCTTCATTTCCTGTGCTGCCTGCCAGCTGACAGTGCCCCCAGAGCCACTCCACTGGGACCAGGAGCTCCTCTGTGCCTGAAGCAGCCATATGTTCCTCCTGCCTCAATATCCAGATGAGCCTTCTCCCTCCCGCACTGCCCATGGGAGACACCAGACCCGGTGCCTCCCTCTTTGCCAGAGTGGCACAGCCTAATTAATGCTACCTTGAGTATGCGTGAGTCCCTTCTGAAGGCGAATTTGCCATGTGGAGTAACCAAGGAGGTGGGATGAAGTTAGGAAGTGACTGAATGGGTGGTCATTCCTGCAGGCATCTCGCGTTTTATGGGCTGGAAAAGGCAAAGCAGTGCTGAGTAGCTGTCCTGGTCTGTCATTCCCAGCAGCATTTAGATCCCACAAGTTGGACCATGGGAGGAAGGTCATGTCTCAAGGGGAAGCATCCCCAGTCTTAGGAGCTGCGGCAGAACCTGAGGACATATTTGGGCCTGAATCAGCCTCAGTATCTGTTTTTCCTCCCTTTTTTTCTAGATAAGTTAGTCCTGGCTCCCGAGATAGAAATGTGAGTGTTTTTCTCTCTTCCAGGTGGTTGTGCAACACCAGCATTGATGCCCGCACCAGGAAATGGGCTGTGGAAGGGCTCTCGTACCTCACCCTCGATGCAGATGTGAAAGATGACTTTGTTGAGGATGAGTCAGCCCTGAAAGCTATGTTCGATTTGGCCAAGGTCTATCTCCTTTCCTTGTTCCCTCATTCCTCTGGTAGCATCAAGTTCTTCCAGCTCTCCAGCCCTGCACTGTGGCCCAGTCAGAAGGAGCTGTGACCCCAACCCCTCACTTCTGGTTCAGCAGAACTTCAGTCTTGCCTGTGCCCCAGGGACATCTCAAGGCTGTTACCATCCTGCTCTTCTCCCTAGGCTGAAGAAGGTTGCTCCTACCTTTACTGTCAGCAACTGCACAAAAACCAAAGGCATCAAGGTGTTGACAGCACCTGATGATGTCAAACACCTCGTTTGACCATAAAAACTTCCATGGGCTATGAAGTTGGGCATAAAGCTAAGAACATTTCCACCAGTGCAAAACACCATGATGGCAGTCCAAAGGGACCTGTTTCCCTGCTGTGCCCTCCTCACCCTCACACAAGCTTTTATTTTCCTGTGCAGGCAAGCGACAAGACTATCTTGTATTCCGTGGCTTCTGCGCTGGTGAACTGCACCAACAGCTATGATACCAAGGAGCTGGTCCCAGAGCTGGTGCAGCTGGCAAAATTCTCCAAGCAGCACGTGCCTGAGGAGCATCCAAAGGTGGGTTGTGTCCAGCTGGAGATGCTGTTCAGAAAGACTTTCTTTGGTATATCCATTGTCACAGACTTCAGATCTCCTTTCTCCAGACTGAAACGGCTTTGCTCTCCAACCAGGCTTGGCTGTTAGGTAGCTGGATGGTAGAATGGCAGCTAAGGGCTAATCCTTTCCCAATGTTTTCTCCTCAGGACAAGAAGGATTTTGTGGTGAAGCGGGTGAAGCGGTTGCTGAAGGCCGGGGTTGTCTCTGCCTTGGCCTGCATGGTGAAGGCTGACAGTGCCATTCTGACAGACCAGAGCAAGGAGCTCATTGCCAGGTGCCTTCGCTGCTGTTGTAGGAGCTGGGAGTTCTGGGCAGCCCCTATGCCATGGGGATGTCATCTGGGCTGGCTCCTTGTTTGTGGGGAGGTGCATTCTGCCTGAGAGGGGGTGATGAAAGGGAGGTGGAGGAAAGATTTTAAACCAAAGTTTTTCTTCAACAATTTCATAAAAATCCACATTCTGACCTTGCAACTGGCTTACAGGGATGCCTTGCCACGATGCATTTTGAATTTTTAGTTCTTCGTACCAATTCTGACTGGAAGAGAGTTCATCTTACAGATCTGGAAACTTCTTACTGTGCCATTTGTTGCTTCCTCATAGAGTGCTGTGTGCACTGGATTAAGCACCTGGAATTTACCTGGTGGCTCTGACATTCCTGCAAAACCTCAGCCCCCTTCCATGAGGGCTGTTGGCTGTGGCTGTTTCACTGAGTGTTCTGTGCCCCTGCAGGGTGTTTCTTGCCTTGTGTGAAGACCCCAAGGACCGCGGGACCATTGTCGCTCAAGGCGGCGGGAAGGTGATCACTTTTATGTTCGCAGTTCCTGATGTGCTGTTAATGTCTGCTGGCAGCCTGCGGTGTGTCTCCAGTGAGGGAAGGTGACAGAAAAGCACAAGATGTCACCCCCTGGGGCCACACTGACGCTGCAGTCGCACCTCTGCAGGCTCCAAAGAGGTGATGTTCTTGGAGTGACTGTGTGAGCTACAAGCTCTGGTGTGGTGCCTATCTGAGAACAAAAGCAAGACATCACAGAGGGCTACGGGATATTTTTAACTTGTTTTAGTCTGTTAAGGCAATCCTGTAAATCTTCTCAGAACACGGAATGCTTTTTCCTGTGTGTCTCCAGGCCCTGATACCTCTGGCTGTGGAAGGCACAGATGTTGGCAAGATAAAGGCTTCTCACGCTCTGGCAAAAATTGCTGCTATCTCCAATCCAGATATTGCATTCCCAGGGGAGCGGGTAAGCTTAAAAAATAATAATAATAAAAACAAAAGCACTGATACTTCCTTTAGCAAATGAAAATTGCTAATACATGCCTTCTCTTCTAGGTGTACGAGGTGGTGAGGCCCCTCGTCAGCCTGCTGAACACGGAGAGAGATGGCTTCCAGAACTACGAGGCTCTGTTAGGTCTCACCAACTTTGCAGGAAGGAGTGATAAACTTAGGTGAGTTTTACTGCTTTTTAACCTTCCTTCTTCCCCAGGAGTGAAAGCGAATTATAGTGGAACGCTTGTTGGATTGTGAAGACCGGCCAGTTTGAGCCACCTTTGGCAGAGCTACAAAGGTCTCAGAGCTAAAAGATTCTTGAAATAGGAAAAGGGGAGTGGCACATTTTCCTACAAAAACAGCAAAGACATGAACCTCATCTGCATTAGACAGGGAATGAACCACGCCATGACCTCCAGTGCTGCAGACACTGATTTGTTTCAAGGCCTTCCCTGCAGTTAATATTTGATAAGATGGTTACTGCTTGACCTATAATGTGGTTTTTTTACTGCTCTTTGACACAGGTTGAAGATAATCAAAGAGAAGGCCTTGCCAGATATTGAAAACTACATGTTTGAGAACCACGACCAACTTCGACAGGCAGCCACAGAGTGCATGTGCAACTTGGTGGTCAACAAGGAGGTAACTCGCTGGGCATCTCCAGCCTTACTGTGTGCACCTTTCCCTGTGAGGAGCTGTCCCTAAGTGTGTTATCTCTGGGTATCTCTGGGGGTTTTCTTAGGTTCAAGAGCGGTTTGTGGCTGATGGCAATGACCGGCTGAAGTTGGTGGTGTTGCTGTGTGGTGAGGATGATGAGAAAGTCCAGGTTGCAGCAGCAGGAGCCCTGGCCATGCTTACGGCAGCACAAAAGAAACTCTGCTCGAAGATGACTCAAGTGGTAAGAGCATAACTCTGATTGTGGGCAGTGTGGATGTACCCTGCAAGGGTCCTGGCTCAGATGTGGAAATGCCTCTCAAAAGGAAGATGCAATTTACTAGTTTGATAGTGAGAAACCTGGAGAAGCTGGGACCTGGGTGTGCATGCTCTTAGTCCATTTTGGTAAATAACCTGAAATCCAAACCTTGTTTCACCCTGAAATGAGAAGAGCGTGATCGATAACCCAGTGAGCTTTAGAGATCCCAAAGGATCTCCCTTCCCTGCACAGATCTGTAGGCTCTGAGAACCCAGGTCCTGCATGGCTGAGTGTCTGAACTAGACTCTGTTGTGTTGCACACATAATTGGACACTGGAGCTCGTTAAGATAAAAATGATTAATCGAGCCAAAAGAGAAGCTCAGGAAGATTGGGGTAGGGGAGTGTCCTGGTCATCTCAGCTGTGTCAATAATCTGGTCAGATTCTTTTCACAGAGATTATGCGGCAGCCTGAGCATGAAACGTGTTTCATGTGGTGCCAGTGCCGTGGAAGATCCTGACTTAAGCGTAAGAAAAATTGGATTCAAGTGTTTGGAGTCAGGCTTCCTTAGTTAAAGAATGAAATAACCACAAGTGACATGAGTATTGCTCTTCCTTCTGCTGAAGGAAGCAAAAGTCATGTTCTTGGTTGAGATATTCTTCAGATCAGTACAAATGATCTCTCTTTCCCTTCCAGACCACCCAGTGGCTTGAAATCCTGCAGAGGCTCTGCTTGCATGACAACATGGAGGTGCAGCACCGAGGACTGGTCATTGCTTTCAACTTAATCAGCGCTGACAAAGAGCTGGCGAAGAAGCTGGTGGAGTCAGAGCTCCTGGAGATCCTGACGTACGTCGGGAAGCAGGAGGATCATCCCAAGAAGCAGCACGTCATTAGTGTGGCACGTGATTGCCTCAGCAAGTGCATGGATTACGAGCTGATCAAACCTCTCTCTCAGGCGTGAGGGAATGAAAAGCACCAAAAAAGGCTGAGTGTGGGGGGAAAAAAAACGGAGAAATATGGAAAAGTGAGAGCCACGAGGAGAATCTAGTGCCATTGTCAAGGCACTGAATAGTTTGGGGACAACTTTGGAGGATCATAAGCTGTGTGAGGAAAAGGAGGGAATTTGCCTGGGAAATTTGAGAAGTGTCCATCTGAGTAATTCCCGGATGGTGTAAATCCTTTCTCTGCCCCCACTCAGCTGATAATGATGAAAGCTTCAAGGCCGAGCTGTAAAAGAGTTGGTTATGTTGGAGATGTGTCAGGAGGCTGTTGGAAGGAAACTCAACAAAGCTAAAATCTGTTCTGCATCCACCTCCAGCTCCTGGTACTTCTGGAATTCCGAGCAATGGTGGAACAGGGAGGGTTAAGTGCCTTCTGTTCTGTAGTCAGAAAACAGGATTTTAGCTGTGTGCTTTTTTGTTCATTTATTTTGTGTGCCAAAGTGTGAGGGTGGCGGATGATCTCTTAATAAATTCACTACTTTGTTCCATGTGGAATTCCTGTTCTGATTTTATTAAGCCAAAGGAGAATCTAAGGCAAGTCTCACTTGCAGTCTTGCATCACACATGGAAAAAACTGAGTAATTGGTAGCACATGTTGACTTTTCACTCCTTTCAAACCATCCATTGCTGCCCAAATGCAGCAGAGTCACCACAAAGATGTCACACCAAGGCCCAGTGTTTGGCTCAACAGGGAATGTTGAAAATATCCCATTTATGAAAAAAAAACAGAATGAGAAGTAACCCACCAGTGGGTCATCACATTAAACTTCATTACATAAATGTTTTGTTTCAAGCACAGATTTTTAATGCAGTCTGTGGGCAGCACAAAAAAATCACAGACCCTTTCTTTAGTTCCTGGGAAAGTCCCTAAGCATGTAATAAATATAACCTTACTCAGTAATGATTTAAATATTAATTCAAACGTATTAAAATATTTCTGATCATACTAAATCTCAGTGATGCTTACAGTAGGCATAGCATGATGAAATGCTGAGGTTTGGGGTTATGAAAGGCACCATGGTGATAGTCTTCTCTTGCACGTTAGGGAAAAAAAAATAAATGGAAAGTGCCTCTAGTGTCCTGAAAAGATTGAAAATTTTAAGCTAATAGGTTTGATGACCTAAAGGTAAATTCATTTGGATGGTGATTCCAGCTGTGTTCAGTGAATGTAATAATGTTCAGTTAAATCACTCGTG
Organism: Struthidea cinerea; assembly: GCA_013397865.1. Classification (NCBI taxonomy): domain Eukaryota; kingdom Metazoa; phylum Chordata; class Aves; order Passeriformes; family Corcoracidae; genus Struthidea; species Struthidea cinerea. Next base: position 222,481 of record VZTI01001223.1, on the reverse strand, counting down.
CTTTATAATCACAGCAGGATATCAGACTGTTCTTCCAAACCAAGGGAACCACATTCCGTGGCGGAAAATACGGTTTGTTATATACCAGCCTTCAATCTTTGGATACTCAGTTTTACGGATTTTTTGGCGGGCTTTCGAAAGTACCTTACATTAACTCTAAACACGTTTACCTAACCAGCATCTCTGACGCCAAGACGAAATGTCATTCGTATTAAAGGGCAAAGTTTTCCTTCTCCCACTGAAGCGTCTCCTTGGACCAACTCGGTTCTACTAACTGACCGTTTCTGAAGACGACTGGGGAAATCACTTCTGTAGAAGCCATTTATTGGCATTTTTTCACTAAACACGAACAAAACACCCATTTCATACTAACAGAGACCGCCCGCCCCCTCAGGCCCCCTCAGGCATCCTCAGGGCGGGAAACGCTCTCACCGCCCCCTGCTCCTCTAACGCGCCTTCCTATTGGCTGTCTCCTGCCCCGCCGGAAGAGCCGCCCGCTGTGATTGGATGTTACCACCGGAGGGGCGGGGCAAAGCGGGCGGCTACGCCCCGGCGCGGCCCGGCCTCTGGGAGCGGGGCGGTGTGAGGGGACACGGGCATGGGGCACGGGGCACCGGGGCTGGGAAGCGGGGGTCCGGGGGATGCGGGACCGCGGTGGGGCNGCGGGGGGGGGGGGGGGGGAACCTGGCTGAGATAGGGCATGGGGGCAGGATATCTGGGAACCTGGGGGATGCGTAGCTGGGGTAAGGCGGGCACGGGGAGAGGAACTGGGGACTGAAGAGCTGCAGGGACCTGGTGGGGAAGATACAGGAAAAGAGATGGGAAAGAGTGCAAACGGGTGGCATGAGGGAAGGGAGGGATCCAAACAGGCCTCTGGACCCTTGGAGAGACACTGACTGCAGCAGCATTTATAGGTATGACACGTTTTTTTCCCTCAGGCTTCCCTGACCTTAGAATCGCGGTTTGTGTTGTGCTCGGTTGTAGCAGGGATGTCACCTCCCTCCCTGTGCTCCCCTGCTACACGTGTTTCATCCTCCTAGGGAGGAGGGAATCTTCCAGCCGCTGGCTTTGGGAGCAAGCTCCTTACTGAAGGCAAATAAATTTGCCCAGAGCAATGATGAGCGAAGTATAGTCTGAACTGGTATTGCCGAGACTCCGTGTCTCTGCTCTGACCAGGGCATGATCACGTAATCTTCTCTCTGAGCTACTTCAGGCTAAGCTCGTCTGCAGGAAACAGCTTTGCTGTTCTTGAAACGTTGATGCACCCAAAAAAAAAAATACTAAGGATTTTTAGCAATTTCTTTTAACGGCAGAAAAACAAAGCCTTGATTTGAAAAGTAACTGGAATGCTTGTTGCTGCAGCATTAGTATGAGCTTGCAGTGAGGGGTGGGTTGTGGGTTTTCTCCTGCGTGTGATATGGGTCATGAAACTCCAGATATTCTGCCACTGTGTCTTCTCTGTAAGTGCAATGCAGACTCCGAGCTGCCTGTCCTATAGAAGCTCATTAGCAGTTCTTTCAGCTGTATTCTCATTTAGGGATTGCCAGCAGGGAGCCAGGAATATTTTTGGAATACTCTCGATGAAGTGCAACCCCTTTGGGGTTAAGGGAAAGGCCCAGGAAAAGAGATGGAGCTATTCTCTAATTCAGTTTTTTGTTCTTTTCCAGGTTGTGATGACATCTTTATATTGATTTCTCTCTTCCTTTGGAGAAGGAAGAAGCTATGGGGAATATATACCTAGGAGTACGTTACGGTGGTTTTCCCTTCACAGGAGAAGCCACTTTGTTTCTGTTCAGGAGGTAACAAAAACTCAGTTGCTTCATGCACTAATTTTTGAACACTGCCCAGATGAGCTGTGAATGTGCCTTAGGTTCACTAAAGAATTTTTAAAAGACTTGCAAAGTCAAGTTGTGGCAGTGAGATACTGAACAACTCCAGTGCTGCTGTTAATGTTGATGGAATTGTATTAAGCAACACCAAAGCATCCTGAGGGCTTATGTGGTACATGACCATAGAAATCACAAATTAGTATGTAAGTGCAAAGGTTGGTTTAATAAAGTTGGTGCTCCCTGGAAAAACTTCTCTTGTCAATCTTTAGCCCATCGTGGTTTTAAGAACACAATTAAAAAGCAGATAAATGGGAATTCTTCTATAACCCCAATTGGTTTTGTAGCTTTGTTTTAGAGCAAGAAACCTGACAAATGAGTATTTATTTGGCTGCTAAGGACAGGAGGTTTCAAAGGAGTCAAATCCAAGCTGGCATCCTGCAGCCATCTACAGGAACACACAAAATCTGCCAGGTAACTGCTGAGCCTGCCACCATGGTGGGTTTAATGCTTGTTACCCAGCTAACCTTTAAAGGGCAATTTATTGTGTAAAAGTAATTACAGCTGCTCAGAACTGGGAGGCTTCGATGTGGGTGGTTCTGTGCAGGTCTTGGAGTTGGCCAAATCCAAGTTTGGCAGGGACAGGGTGTTGTGCAGCAGGGAGTGGAAAGCAGCCAGGGCCTGGCAGGCGGGCATCTGGTGGGCATTTTGGGAGAGGAAGAGGCATTAATCCTGGGAGAAGGAGCTGTAGAGGCCCTGGAGCAGTGTGGGATGAGGTAACTGCTGTGTGTTAGTGAATCCTTCTGCAGTAGAGGGACAATGAACCTGCCCAAGAACCCTGCAGTGCTGGTGGGTGAGTCAGCACTGTCCCACACCTGCCCAGCTTCTCCCTGAGCAGCAGACATGGAACTTGGAAACTACAGGAAGGATAAAAAGAAAATAAACCTATCCTGAAAAGGAATCATCAGTCAAATGCTTATTTAAATGAGCTCTTGCACTGGAGTCACCAGGACATTAACAAAAAGTCAAAAAAAAAAGTGATTTGAAAGTGCAGGAAATCTCACACCTTGATGTGATTTCTCTTCCAGTAAGATGCATGTGTTCTTAGTGGCTCTCTAAAGGAAGAGAAGTATCTTCATGGACCCCATAGCTACTGGAGAAGGGAGAAATGAGAGAGTTTTTATTATTATTCCATAGTGGCACAGGTAGAAGGGTCAGGAAGGTGTACAGAGCTAATAAAGCATCAGGAACAAATCTCATTTATTACAGTAGGTGTTTTGGGAAGATGCAAATGACTGCATTTGCCCCCATTATTCAGTAACCTTGGTCTCGTGCTTACAGGTGAGGGAGGATATTGGAGATTTTTATCTTCTGAAGCAGAGCTAAAGTGGAGGGAAAACGAGATGTCTGGTTCAGTGAATTAAATGTTAGGAGATATCTCTTAATCTGGAAAGACCAGAGTGGGGTCCTGTACTTTGTGCAGCAAACTTTGCTCTTCTATTCTCTAAGCACTGTCACCGTGATATCTGGAGCACTGCTGCTCCCTAGAGTCAGGAAAACAATCTCCCATCCTGAAAAATCAGGTGTCAAGCAAGAGCCAACCATGTCACACAGGTTTTCTTCTCTCCTGTGTTCAGTGGAAGGATGTTTTGTTCTGATATGAATGTGCTACATGGCTGGGGCTGGAATAATTGCAGTGTAATGCTCAGACATTAAAGATTCTCAGCCTACAAAATGCTAATCTTACATCCACTATCATCACACGAAAAGATGAAAGTAACTTTAGTCTTGTCTCTCTTATGTAAACAGAGCCCCCAGAGGAGCAAACTGTTTTTCCAATAACCAGAAAAGAATTAAATTAGGTTCTCAATCAAGAAAGAACTTTGCTTTATAAAAGCTGATAATAACAAATGCAAAGACTTATTTAACAATAAACCACTCTCATCAGTTGGCAATTTCTGTTTTAATCTGTTTGTCATTTTCTCTCTTGTGCAAAAATTGTCGCATTCCTCTTGTACCTCTTGTTCCTTTAAAGAGTCAAAAGTCTTAATTTAGAACTGTTGATGGGAATTAGGGGGTTGGTGCTCTCAATTCCAAGGTGAAGAGCCTGAAAATGCAGGAGACTGAAGAGCAGAGGTTTAAGCCTGTCTCCACCTCTGACAAAGCCAGAGCTCACCCTGGGCAGCACGAAGGCTTGGGAAGCTGCCCAGGGAGGAAAAACTTGCCTAGAGAATTTCCCTATCCCTTTAATTTGCTGGCTCACGCCCTCAAGCAGGACCAGTGCTGGTCTTTGATCCTCACATCTGCATTTCTCTCATCCAAATCAATGTTTCCTCCCTTTCAGCTGGTCTTTTAAGGCACTTCTGTGCTGGCTGACAGGCTGGGGCTGTGTGATCCCTCTGCAACTGCCACAGGATGTCTGAACAGCTTATCAACAAAGGGGAGAGCCTTGCCAGAATGGGCAAAGGCAGCAAAGCTGATGAACCACTGAGTTCAAAGGCGCTGCAGAACTCCCTGAGGAGCTGTGGCAGTCCGAAGTCTTTCACGGGATGTAAAAAGAGGTGATGGAGGCTCCTGGAAGCCTTTCAGCTGTCAGGAGAGTAGAGTTTGACCAGGTGCTGCAGCTCTGTGGCGTAGCCTGTGATTGGGCAGCACTGGTGAGCCTTCACATAGCTGTAGACGCAGCGGTAGCAGAACACAAAGCCGGACGTGGCCAGGGCCGTGGCGTTCACGCGGACCTTGCGGCACAGAGGGCACACGGTCTTCAGGCTGGGCAGGAGAGCTGAGCTGGGCTCGTGCTCCAGGTGCACGGGGGGTGGGGGAGTGGGGAGCGCTGTCAGGGACTTGATGGCCTCCTGGTTTTCCGAGGAGTACCACCAGTCCAGGAACTGGAGGAAGAACATGCTGACGGACAGGCCGGTGGACAGGGAGAAGGCAACGCCGCCCAGAGCTTTCCTCAGGGCTGACTGCACTCGTGATGTAAAGCTGTAGCAGAGAGAAGTAGGGAGAGATGGTTACTACTGCACATTTATCCATCTAGAAACCATGGGAAAAAGCACTTGGGGAGTCACTGCTTCACACAGCTCCTTAATGCTAAGTTAGTTGGTCAGCGTGTCCCATGTTTGCATTTATTAGGATGTTTCAGATTCTTTCTGTATTTTAAGAAAGATCCAAATCCTGTTTTGTTCAGAAGTCTAAATTAGAAGAGTTTGGATTAAAGGATCCTGGACCACAGAGCATTTCACTCCTGGATCACCACTTCACAGGCTATTCAGTGTGCTGCTGCTTAGGAAAATCAAAGAACTAAGTTTCAATGCTTTCAGCAACATTGCTACAACTGCTGCCCCTCCCCTGTTGGAAAAGTGCAGGGGAAGATTGAACAGGATAAAGGCTTGCATGCCCAAAACCACCCCCAAACTCTGCAATTTTGTTACCACAAAATCGTTTCAAACTAACTCCTGCTACTGGTTTCCTCATTTTCACTCACAATACACCCTTTTGGAGCACATTTTGCCGGAGGGAATTTTCACCTTGAATTTTTGGAGAACAAGGCGCTTTTACTTGCAGCATCACCTCTAAATTAACATACCCACGGAACCCTCCGGAGAGCAGCAGCTCAGCCAGGTTCTGCCATACCTGTGTGTTTGACTTGGGGTGGTTTCAGCCCATTTCTTCTCCAGGGCCTGGATATCCTCCGCAGTCAGTCTGACCAGGCGGACACCTGCCAGCTTCAGCATGGGAGAATGATGCTCAGCCTTCCCCAGGATGTAACACAGTTGCTGGATAAGAAACCAGCCCTCCCAGGTCATGTTTACATAGGGGTAGGCAGCTAGAAAGGCTCTGTAGAAGCGCTTCCAGGATGACGATGGAGGGTGGATGGAGTACTCATCCTCTTCCCTCAAGCTGGACACCAGTTTCTCCAGCTTTCCTTTCAGGTAAGGAACAAGAACCAGCAGGAGCAGAGACTTCCAGTGCTGCCTCTTTGGCAGGCCGGCCGTGGCCAGAGGTTGCTGTCTGCCATCTCCCATGGGGATCCTCTTCAAGCTGTAGAAGTTCTCGGAGAAGGATGCACTGCACCTGGCCAGGTAGTGCTGCTGGAGCAGCAAATCCAGAAGGACGTAGATCTCATCAAACCAGTGCCAGAGGAAACCATATCGGCCAGGATTAGACTCAGCAAGCACCTATTGTGAAAGGGACATAAAACAGGAGGAATCACAGAGTGGTTTGGGTTGGGAGAAGCATTAAAGACCATCTGGTTGCAGCCCCTGCCATGGGCAGGGACACCTTTCACTAGACCAGGTTGCTCCAAGCCCTGTCCAACCTGGATTTGAACACTCCCAGGGATGGGGCAGCCACAGCTTCTCTAAGCAACCTATGCCAGGGCCCCACCATCCTCACAGGGAAGGCCCTGAAAGCAGAGTAAAGTGCTAAATTATAAACTACAGCAGCTATAAACGACGACTCTAATTCACAACACAAGCCAGGCGGGTCACAACTGTCCCGCTGCCTGTGAGTGCGGCCGGAGTTACACGCCGACCCCCCTCCTCTCCCCTCACCCGCGGCCCGCCTCGCCCTCACCTTAACCAGGTGCTGCAGGGCGGGTTTCACGGCGGCCATCAGGCTGTCCTGGGCCACCGCCTCGAACACGGACGGCCGGTCCCC
>VZTI01001223.1:134764-215102 GCA_013397865.1 Struthidea cinerea | reverse complement strand
ATACTGGTGGGACCAGGCAGGGATAGGGGCTGGGTGCTGAGAGGGACACTGAGCAGGCACTGCTGGGGCTGGGGGTGCTGGGGAGGGGAGCTGGGATTGCTGGGGAATGCTCCTGCAGCTGGGGGATGGTGCTGAGGGGGAAGGGCTGGTGGGCAGGGGGCTCGAGGTGGGGCACTGGGATGCCAGTCAGGAGTGTGGGTGCATACTGGGAGTCCTGCTGGAGGGGTGGGAGGGGCTGGCAGCAAAGCTGGGATGAGGCTTCCACGGAGTGGGGAGATGATAGGAGGAGCAGGTGGAATGGGGATCACCAAGGGGGTGTTTGGTCCTCAAGATGGAAACAAAATCCCTGCGCCAGCACAAGTTCAGGGCTGCAGGCACAGCTCTTCCTCTGCCATCCACGTAGCATTGTTCTGTTTATCTTCCTGCTTCTCCAGTGGCCCTGGGCCACGCTTGGGCTGTCATGCAGCTCCTTGAGAGGCTTTCCAGGGAAAATGGGTGGCACCACTTACACTGGAGTTAAACCAGGGATCACTTGAGAGATTTAGGGATTGATGGTTTCAATGTCCAGGAGCTTGGCTCAATCCTGAGACCCTTAAACCTGCCGCCCTCCTGTGTGAGATCAGTGCTGGGGAGCGGGTCAGGCCGACTGAAGTCATGTGTGGGGCCAATCAGGTGTTGGTCAGACATAGGGTCAGGTTTTCTGCGTGGTTTTGGGCTAAGGAGGCTTATCTTGCTTTGGTTCAGTCTACATTGAAATGTCAAGCCACTGTTTATAACATTAAGCATGGCTGGAGCCATTCATTCCTCTTTTTCATCTCTTCTTGTTTGCCGGGGTTGGATCAGGAGGAGCCTTTTGCTGTCAGCTTTGAGCACCTCTTACCTGTTTCCATCTTAGCAAGTGCTGGGCACAGGGCAAAAGTGAGGAGGGGGCAATCAGAAGTGGATTCTTCTTCTAAAAAACACCAGGCTGTTTGTGCTGTTATAATTTACCTTGGCTCTCCTCGGTGTCCAAGGAGCTGGCATTTTCTGCAGTCACACAAGCAGCAGTGTTTTAAATATCTGGGCTGTTTTGGTTCCATTTGCTGTAAACCATGCTGAGATTGTTAGTGATGAGATAATACCCAGTGCTGCTGGCAGGCTGTCTCTGAACAGTGTGCACAGCCAGCTCTGACACACGTGAAGCAGCGATCTGTGTGAGAAAAAGTGCTTTATCCTGTGCTGCACTTGGAATAGGGCAGCTTGGTTATTGACCTAAGTCAGCTCTCATTTACAGCTTTTAAAGGAGGCTGTAAAGACTTGGGCTGTGCTTGGCCCTGTCTGGGTGTTTCTAGGATTCTTCGTGTTTCCAAGTATATGAAAGGAGAAAAACAACAATAACTGAAAGGAGAAAAACAACAAAATATCCTGTTCTTGGGGTTTAACGACCATCTCTGAAATTCAGCAACGTTCCTTCCTCTCTGGGTGTAGCTTTATGCAACTGGGCTGATATTTACGGTGTTTGAGGTTTTTTTCCCCCCCTCGATTTTCTCTCTAATCTGCTGCTCTGGCCCCAGTCAAAGCTGTACTAGAGGAGCTCAGCTGAGACATGACCCTGGATGACAAATCCCCACATAATGCAATCAAAGAACGTCGAGGCCACGTTCAGTGCTTTTTGCATGGCACTGTGCCAAATACTCCTGTAGAGAAAAACATTTTAAGTCTTCCTTTTAAGCTGGGCTCAAACCTGAAGGACTCTGTGAGCAGTAACATTGCAGCTGAACACAGACTCTGATTTTAATTACAAAACGAGCACCACAGCAGCCTCTGCTTTTGGGGGGAGCTGTGAGATTTTTGCTGGAAAAATTGCCTTCATTGTGGCTCGTGTGGCTTTCCCAACCCAGCCTCTGTTTTGGAACGAGGTGAAACCTCCTCTGCAGGAGGAATGTGTTTCCAGAGCTGTCTCCAGGCATAGTTTGATCTCCAGCTTGGCGGGAGCAGTAAGGGAGAGAAATCACACACCAAACTCAGTAATTCAGCCTAACTGGATGAGGTGGCAACCAGGCAGGCAGCAGCTCCAGGAAACTGGGAAAAGCAACAGGTTGTTCCTCCTCCAGATGTTTGGTAGTTGGACAGGATGACCCCAGCACTGCCACGAGAAAGGGCTGGAAATTGGGGCGTTACCCCTCAACTCCTGCTGGGAATTCAACTGCTGAGGTGTTAAACTGATCCAGGTGGATTGGGGGGAAAGGAATGGTGATGGCATTGGGGTTGGTGAAGGGAGGAGGAGGGAAAGGGTTAAGGAACAACAATCTGATTGCACTGCTGGGCAGTCCTGGAGTTCAAAGCTGTGCTGGTCCTTTTGTTGCTGAGCCAGCAGGACCTGCAGGGTTTAGAGGCAAGACAGGCAGCATTTAGGGAACAGATGATTTACTGCTGAGCTGGCAGCCTTTGAGGTCATGGAAGGATGTGTAAGAAAAGGGGAATTGGGGCAAAAAAATAGAAAAAGGAGGAAAGAAATGATAAAATCCTTTTTGAGATGGTTTTAGGGCCATAGTTCCCAGCATTGATACAGACTTTCATCAAAAGCAGTAAAACTGCCCACTCCTCTGCTTGTTTGGAAAATTGTTTTATGTTTGTCACGAAGCTAGCAATTGTAAGAATAAAATGATGGATACCCACATATGTTTGGGCAATCCCTGTGTTCCGAGGCATTAATTTAGTTCTGTGGAGCAAGAGAAGTGCTGGTGAGACCACTCCCGTGGCTCTGCTGAGCACTTGCTGCTCCAACAGCATTTTTCCATCCTGTCCGCAGGAAAAGAAAGCAGAGCAGCACTGAAATAATTGTGTGTGTGTGTCTCTCAGAGGTGGGATGTCAGATCTTGGCAGAGAAATATTTCAATTTCAAGCCCGAGAGAACTGAAAAGTAATGGCTTTTCCTTTCAAAAAACCACTGTTTTGCTTCTCCTGGGAACAAAAGGAGGGAAAGGAATGAAAAGGCCTGGGAGTGGGTGTTGCAAGTGGGGTTAATTGTGCCTTCCATCAAGATGCAGCACAGGCAGATATCGTTAGGGGGAGATGACAGCTTCCTTTGTCTGAAACATGGACTTCTCACTGCCAGGCGAGACACTGGATGTGCTTTTCCTTGGAAAATGAATCTGTGTGCCTAGGAAAGACAGCTGCAGAGCATACCAGCATCTGCTGGTTATAAGGAGTTAAAAAACCACCTTTTGCCTGCTGAGACTGAGAATTTGGGAAGCTGGGCTCAGCACCACTGTTGTGTTTTTACCGAGCCCTTTAAATCCCTGGCTTTGCCAAGGAATACCAGCAGCAGGTGCAGGATGAAGATTGGGGAACTCGTGCCCGTGGATGTGGAGCTTTTTGCTTCCTTCCTCGCTCACCAACCGTCCTCGCTCCGAGTTCCTGCCTCACAAACTGGGTGTTGCCACCAAACAGCATTTGGAGCTGACTCGTTCTTTTTTTATTCTCCTTACTCTCAGGTGTTTTAAGGAACTGGAACCATGACGGACTCCAAATACTTCACGACCAATAAAAAAGGTTGGTGTTGAGCTGGTGCAGTGGATTGGAGGTGGTGGGTGGCTATTTTTACACAGCTTTTTTAACTGCATGCAGGAGCACTTGTGCTTTTCTGGTAGCTCTGTCCTTGTTTCTCTTCTTAATCATCCAGGGAGAAACTTCCAAAGTAGGTCACATGGTGACAAAAGACAAAACTGGGGTATTACACGGTTTTATGATGCACAAAATGACCCAAATTGCTGCTTTTTCAAGGATCAGAAAGCAAAACATTGAGATATGAGTGCAGATCTGGTCAGAGACAAAGTTTTGGTTATGGGCTAGCAAGTGCCAGACTGAGGGTGGTTGTTAAATTGGGCTTGGGCATCACAGGATTAAGTTGATGTGAGGACTCTAATATTTTGGATATGCAAACATAATGGATTTTCCTGCTGCCTTTTCCTCCAAAGCTGCAGGTGCTCTGTTTGACTTTCCTGTGCCTTTACTGCAGGTGTGGTGGTCACCTCACCTCAGGACAAACTGCTGCCCTTAAAAAAGCCTGGAAAGGATCTTCGGGATTATTTTACTCATTCAGCTGTTTCAGAGCAGGGCTTGTTCTGCTGAGACTGTCCCAGGCAGATTTTTTTAACCTGTTCTTGAGCAAAACACTGTTGCTGAGTGCAATTTAAACCTGATCGTTCTCCAGTAGATGTGGAAAATGGTTTTCATTAACCTCTCCTTTGCAAAATGGCTGAGTGCTTCCTCTGAATGCTTGCCAGTGAAAAAACCCACACTGTTGATCTATTTATGTGTCATTAAGCTTCACAACGAGCTCATAAATGAAGCTAATGCAGTTGACATCTTTCTAAGGAGCAGCTCTGGAAGTTCAGAGCTAAAGGCAGGTTTTTGTGGGCTGGCTGCAGGGAGCCAGTCTGGGCTGGGTGAGAGCTGGAGCTGGCTCAGCTCTGCTCCAGGGCACAAGCTCTGGGTGAGTAATGCCAGGCTCTTCCTCAGGCAGGAGGGATGATGAGTGGTCTCTGCACTGCAGCAGCTTCTCTTCTTTTTTGGAGTCACTGGTAGTCTGTCTGTGTTAGGTTTTAATTAGCGCTGCTGCTCCGAGCAAGTGTAGGAATTGAAAGTTGGTGCTAGAATTTCGTCAGGGATATTTTGATGTTTGTAATGTGTGCTCAGGCTGTGGCTCCCAGTGGGAATGCTGGCTGTCCTTCCTGAGGAAAGCTGTCTGTCTGTCTGTCTGTTGGGAGCATTATCCTTCTCATACCACTGGCTCTGTCTGAACAGGCCTGATAAACAGCCTTGTGCACAGGTTGCTTTAGTTTATAAACTTGCTTTGCCACTTTGGTGACCCAGCCTGAAGTGGCTTTCTACATGGTAATACCTGGAAGAATAAATCATGGAAAAGGCTGATTTGGGAACCTTGGAGTCCAGGCAAGCTGTGTTACATGCAGCTTTTGTTAGTGGTAGCTCTGTCTTTTTAGCCTTTTTCCACTGGACTAAACACACACTTTGCTGTTTCAGCCACTGTGTCCCACAGCATTTAGGCTCCCCTCCAGCTTTCTCAGGAAGCAGGCAGCCATGAGCAAAACTTAAAAAGTCTGGGCAAAATTCCTAGCTTAGTTTGTTTCTTGCAGGCACGAATCTGGCATCTCCAAGTGTCTTTTCATCCTGGTTATGTAATGGTTGCCTGAGAGAAACAGACGCTCCAGGGATGTGATTTGGTGTCCTGAGAGTGGGAGAGCTGCCACACGCAGTGTGCTTCTTGTTCGTGGCATTTTCCTCTGCAAGGTGTAGTTGTACCAGTCCCTTGAGTGTTGCAGCTTTGCTTCTCAGTGGACCATGGTCTCTCTAAGGTCTGACAGCTTCCAAGTGCTGCTGGACTGGTTTTATGGCAATGACAGGCCAAGGAGGCAAAAACTCACTCTTGAACTATCCCTAAAACAAGACCCTTTTCCTCTCCTGAGAGGCTCAGTCTCTTTTTTTTGTCTTCTGCCAGGAGAGATTTTTGAACTGAAGGCTGAACTCAACAATGAAAAGAAAGAGAAGAGGAAAGAAGCTGTAAAGAAGGTTATTGCAGCCATGACCGTGGGGAAGGATGTCAGGTAAAAGCAGCTCAGGTTGTCCTGAGACTCAGGTGTAGTGACACAAGTCCGTGGAGCAGCTCTGAGTTTGGCACCTTGGTGAGGATGGCTGTGTCCTTGCCTGTGCTGTGCCTGAGTCACAGGTTTCTCAAAGCAAGAGGAACAGCTCTGTTCAGTGTGGGCTTAGCTCAAGAGCCCTTTTTATTTAAAACACATCCAGAATTCAGCCATTTTATGTGTCACATTAGATGATGTTTTCTTGCTGCTTCCTGTCCTGCGTTTTAGTGTTACAAAGGTAATTCCAAGTTTTTCTTAGCCTTAGCTGGCACAGCATAAATTTAAGCTACATCTTAAAATGGGTGATTTTGAAATGGATCCTGTGTCTTCCTGCAGCTAAAGGATGCTGGCATTTACATCTGCAACGCTGTCCCCAGCACTGTTTTCTGAGACAACCAGAAAAACCTGTTGGAGTGAATGCTTTCTCCCTTCCAGCTTCTCCTGTTCCTGGAGCCTAGCAGAGAGTCAGCAATTCTGGATTCATGGCAGCGTGGTCTGTTGCCACGGAAATCAATACAAGGTTGCAAATTTAGCATCATGACTTCATCATAGGATGAAGGAACATATAAACTGGAAGGGAAAAAAAACCCTGATCTTTTTTGCCAGCAGCACTTACCCTTCACCTTTAGATCCCCACAGCAAACCTGGGAGCTGCAGAATCTCTGTGTGACTTCCTGTGTAATTCTGCAGTGCTGTTTACAGATGGCTGCTTGACATTTGAGTGAAACCCAGCTTGTCAGTGTTTAAGCTTCTAATCACTCTGGGCTTTACTGGTCTGAAATTTGGCAGGTTCTTCAGAAATGTCCTGCAGGACCAAAACATTTTAAAGCAACTTTATTTTCTCTTGTGGGTTCATTTCCAGGCCTGGCATGGTAGAGTTTTCTTGTTTGGTGAACTCCCCAGTTAAAACATATTTGGGAAATTGCATTAGTTTTCACCTCTTCTTATGTTAAAGCCACAGAAGAGATTAAATGATTATTATGAAAGTCATTGCAAACTGCTTTGAAAGGGGGGGTGACCTTTCATTAAACAGCGGGGTGCTTAAAATGGAACTGCAGTTTTTCTGGCTTCCTTGATATTGTTACTGTCCCCTCTGCGTGCCATGCAACCTCACTTTTTTATCTTGTGGGCGGGAGTGTGGGTCTGCTGGCGGGCAGGAAGGCTCTGCAGAGGGATCTGGACAGGCTGGATCCATGGGCTGAGACCAGTGATGTGAGGCTCAATGATATGAGGTCCTGCACTCAGGTCACAACAACCTCTGGAACGCTCCAGGCATGGGTAAGAGCAGCTGGAAAGCTGGAAAAGGACCTAGAGGTGCTGGTTGGCTGTGGCTGAACATGAGCTGGTGTGTGCCCAGGTGGCCAAGAGAGCCAGTGGCACCTGGCCTGTGTCAGGAATAGTGTGGCCAGCAGGAGCAGGGCAGATTGTCCCTCTGTGTTGGGCACTGGTGAGGCCACACCTCAGATCCTGGGGGCAGTTTGGGGCTCCTCATGACAAGGAAAACGTTGAGGGCCTGGAGTACAAGTCTGATGAGGAGCAGCTGAGGGAGCTGGTGGGGCTCAGCCTGGGAAAAAGGAGGCTCAGGGGGCTCTCACTCTCTGAACTCCCTGATGGGAGGGTGTAGGAGGGGGTCAGTCTCTTCTCCCAGGTAACAAGTGACAGGATGAGAGGAAATAACCTCAAGTTGTGCCAGGGAGGTTCAGGTGGGATTGTAACAGGCTGCACAGGGCAGTGGTAGAGTCACCATCCCTGGAAGAGCTTTAGAAGGTGTGTAGATGTGGGGATGTGGTTGTGGCAGTGCTGGGGGAACTGCAGGTCTTTCCTAACCTAAACAATTCTCTGATTCCATCCTTGCTTATCCTCGTGTTGTCTGTGCAGCTCTCTGTTCCCTGATGTAGTCAACTGCATGCAGACTGACAACCTGGAGCTGAAGAAGCTGGTCTACCTGTACCTGATGAACTATGCCAAAAGCCAGCCAGACATGGCCATCATGGCTGTCAACAGCTTTGTGAAGGTAACCTGCTCCCCTGGCACGTCAGGAGAGGGTCCAGCACAGTGGCTGCCAGCACATCTCCTTGTCCATCTCCCTTTGGGAGCTCTGTCTCTGCTTTGGGGCTGGGCTCATAGAGGAGGGTGCTGAATCCACTGGATTTGGGTCCTTTCTCTCACTTGTCCCTTCTGGTTATTGCAGAGGAGATGACTTCAGCACCCCTGGAAGTGGCTGTGAGAGAGCCTGCTCCAGGGAAAGCTGCTTCTATTGTTTTACCAACTTCTGGTATTGGAAACCAGATTTTATCTCTTTCATCTTCCAGCCTTTGTAGTATCTGAGACATGGATATCAAACTTCCTGTTTGGATGGTTCAGCTGTGCTCTGTGTGGAAAAGCTTTATCTCTGGTGAAACTGAGAGACAGTTCCCTGGAAAAACAACAGCCTGATTGCTGTGTTGCCTTTAGTTCTGTTGTCAGGTTGCCTCTCCTTATCTAGGAAATGTTATTTCAGTCCCATGTTGTGCAAGATAAAACCCAGTGCTTAGAGGAAGTTGGAGACTCCTTGTAGAATGTTATAAAATCTGAGACACTGGGGAATGGGACCAAGTTTCTCTTGTGGTTCTTGAGGCAGAATGAGGTGAGAAGATCTAAGCTGAGAGCAGGTCTGCTCCTCTGGCCAGAGAGGATGTCCCTGTCTTTCTCTCTGGAAGGAATATTGTCTGTCTTTAAAGTGTAATTCTGTTAGAATGGACTAACAAAATGATATTTTCCACCTCATGTCCTGCAGGGAAAAGTCTGGTGTCCCTTTTGGCAAGCTGAGGGACAGCTGTTAGTGTTGACACTGGCCTGCACTAACTTGGCACTTCACACACAGTTCCCAGTTCAAGGTTTGGAATGCACTGATAGGACGTGTCACTTCTCTTGGAGGCTTTAAAAGTAGTTTTTCAGCTGCAGGAAGTTTGAACAGTGGCAGGTAAATGCTTTTGTAGGTCATTCTGTAGCCATCCCTTTACAGGCTGATTTCGGAGGAGCTCAGAGATGTAGATGGATTGGATGTATGGGAAATTATGTAGTCTTGAAGTTCCAAATGTCACATTCCTGTGTGCTTTTTCTTTCTCCTCTTCAGAAAAGCACCTCTAGAGCAGCCTTTGCTTAGTGCTTCACATGTTGTAGCTTAAGGGATGTTTGGCCTTTAAGAAATAGGCCTTGATGACCATTGCACTGTGATTAATTGTTGATTTTTCCCATTTTACTTCTTGCTCCTTTAAACCAGTAAGGCTGGAAATCCGTAAATTAATTAGTCTGTGATGATAATTTGTGTGCTGAGAGCTGCCTCTCCAGCTTAGCTGCTGGATCATGTTGAAAGCAGCTTTGCTGGGAGAATGAAGAGACACCAAGACGACAATTTTACAAGGTGGAAACATCTTGAGACAGTGTAAAATGTTTCTGTGAAGCAACAAGTGCCCTTTTATCCCTGATCTGAAATAACTGCCTGGCTTTTAGCTTGTAATCAGAGAGATGCTTCTTAAGGAAGAGCAGCCTGGTTCTGGCTGCAGGGAATCAGTGGCTGCTGGTGCAGGTTTGTTTCTGTTCTGCTGCAGGACTGTGAAGACCCAAACCCTCTGATCCGCGCCCTGGCCGTGCGCACCATGGGCTGCATCCGCGTGGATAAAATCACCGAGTACCTGTGCGAGCCTCTCCGCAAGTGTCTCAAGGATGAGGACCCCTACGTGAGGAAAACTGCAGCTGTCTGCGTGGCCAAGCTGCACGACATCAATGCCCAGATGGTGGAGGACCAAGGATTCCTGGATTCCCTGCGTGACCTGATTGCAGACTCCAATCCCATGGTAACGTATTCCCAGCACGTTGCTTGTGCTTGTGTCGTTTGATAATCAGAAACATAAAAGGTGTTTCATAAAAAGGGATGATTTTGTTGGTTAGAGAGCACTTGTCACCTCAGAAAACAGGAAATATCTTCTTTTGTTTGATCTGTTTGGGCTTTTGCCCGTCTTGAGTGCTGCAAAAGTGTAACTTCCTGGCCAGGTGAGTCAGAAGAGCAAGAAATATGTGATGCTGCTCCCTTGGTGACAGCTTGGAGCTCTTGCTTTCCTGCAGGCTTTGGCTCTTCTTGGAATAAGAATTGGGATGAATTCATTTGCTAATGCAGACAAATCCACTGGCTTGTAATGAGTGGAGAAAATCAATGCTAATGTTTTTAATAAAGTTAAATGAGTCGTCAGAGCAGAGGTGCAGATCACGACCGAGAATTTCACAGGAGTAAATTACCTGCTAAATCAGCATTTAATTATGCTTGATGAAGGGTCCACTTCCAAGCCAGGTGTCTCCTGCTATTATTTTGTGACTAAAAGGTGGTGGCCAAGGAATTGAAGTGCCCCACTGCATCATCCTGTCATTCAATATTGTTTCCTATTTCCTGCTGGAATCCAGGGAGCAAACCAGTATCATCCTGACTCTTAGTAGGGAAGAAAACTTCTGCAGCTCGGTTTAACTCAGAGTTTAAGGATGACTGCTACTTTTTTAGCTCTTTTAGAGCACAGACTCTGCTTAAAGACAATCTCACATTTTTAGGGCAGGTCTAACAGCTCTTTCTATGGTGCATGAGTCAAACCACAGAATTTCTGTCCTGCTGTAGCTGCCTTTGGGCACCTCAGGTAAACCAAGTGCAGGTGATACGGTGCCACCCCCTTTGGGAGGAGAGTGAAGGCTGCTGATTGCTCTTTGAAAGACTTCCTAGAGATGGCAAAACTCGAGGTGTCTGAGTGTCACAGGCAGCAGTCTGAGTGGTGCTGTCTCTGAGCAGATGCAGACACCTCTTTGCTCTGATATCCAGCTCTTTTACAAGTTGTTCTTTTTATCTGCCTGCCTGATTCTTTTTCTTCTGCCAGGCTCCTGTGTGAATATTGATGATTACTTGAAGATGCTTTCTTTGTCTAGGCAACTCTGGGGCATATAGAGAAACACCTGCTGTTCCAATTCAATGTGGAGGGTGTGCCTTGCAGCCTCTGAAGGGACTTGCTTGGGCTTCTTTAGTTCCCCTTCAGTGCTGGCCCTGGTGTTCAGCAGCTCCCAGGCAGCAGGAAGGGGAATGGGACTTCTCCCAGCCAGCTCTTAATTTCCAGCTTCCAGCTCTTAATTTTGTTCTGGTTACAGCCACATGGATATGAGTTGAAGAGCTCTGGATGAAGAGATGTGGTACTTCAGGAGAAATAACAAGGTTTTGCTTGCCCTTTGTGCTTGTTGATCTCTGTGGCACTCAGTGGTTTGGTAAATGGACTGTTGGCTGACAGGAGAGCACAGATATGTATTTAAAAAGTGCATTAACTTAATATTGACTTAAATGAATGGAGAGAAGAGGAAAAATACCAAAGGGCAGTGTGTGCTCCACTTGCTAAATAAACCTCCAAAAGCAGCACAGGGCTTCCTAATAAAACATCAGGAAAACTCATGAGCTCCGTGGTGGTAACGAGGGTGGGCTGGGACAGCTCTCCTGGAGCTGTGCAGGGTCACAGTACCTGCCTCGTGTTGTACTCACCTGCTCTTTCCAAAACTGAGCATTCACAGCAGGAAAATGCAATTTGGAGGAGTGATGGTGATGAAGGAGAGGTCTGGGGTGTGTTTTCAGATCTGCAGGCTTTGAGAGGATTCAGGTGTTCTATGTACTGGTTTCCCAGGTTTTACTGTAGATGGAGCATTATAGTTTTGCTTTTTAAGGGTGTGTGGGGAGAGATTTTATCAAAGGCTCGAGGCTCTTAGAGCTGCTGACTAATACAATATTTAATCTGGTTACGATTTTAGTAGAAAAAGACATTCCTTCTAGTTAAGTTGATCCTCTTGGAAATTCGTGCCTTTGTGGCACAGTGGTTTCCCCAAAAGTACAGGAATTATCCACCCCTAATTAAGGTTCATCTTCCTGGTCAAACCATCCACCTCATTGCTGCTTTCTCCATGTGAAACTTCAGTTCCTGATGACCTTGAATTGTGATTGCCAGCTAAGTTATATTTGTGTTCAAGTTGATATTTATTAAGGTATTTTTCCTTGGAATGCAGTCCTGCCTGGAAGGTCTTTTGAAATAAAATGTCTGTATCAGTATTGGCTATCAAAAGAAAAGATTGCTGGAAGGAATGGTACAGATGGATCTGTTCTGATGGCCTATTCCTCTGTAAATGGTGCATCTCAATCATTGCAACCTGTTAGCCAAGCTCATTCATATTTATATTATAAATATTTCTCCTCTTTTGATGGCTTGTGGAAATGGGCAACATTAGATACTTAATGAAGCAGATTTTTTTTAGATGGGGAATCCAGACTTGTTCTCTCGTCTGAGAAATGAGGATTTTGAGCGGGAGCTAAAAAAGGCTGCAGCTGAAAAATAGTCTTCAAGAAGGGTTTTATTATGGCTTTGTAATTGGTTGCCTCGAGCACATGAGCAAGCTCTGAGCGTTTTAGCTGGGTGCTTGCTAGAGGAACATCTCCATCTGTGGCTCACTAATTGCCTCAGAACTGTGCAGGGATCAGGGTGCATTTTTCTCTGGGCTCAGATCACCTTCATTGTGAGGATATCTGACTGAGTTGGAGGTGACCTTGTCTGAAACATTTTGGGCTTGTTCTTTTTTTTTCCTGTGTTTTTGGACTAATGGCATTATTCTGTGTTAATAAACCAGCAGCCTTTGGGGGTGTTTGGGGCACTGAAGTCCTGTTGAGATGCTGTAGGTGCACAGCCTGGGTTCTTTCCCCTTTTATCTGGGTTTTTTGTTGTCAGGACGTGGCCTTAGTTCACATAAAGTGATTTTTTTGTGCAGGTGCATCCCCTGGGCGAATTAATTCAAATTCCTAATTACATATATATTGATGTGGATGTATCTGGTGAGGTACCAGGTGGGCTGGTGGCTTTTGACATGACAGCAGAGTTATCTGAGATGTCTTGTGCAGGCAATGGCCCAAAAACCCCTACAAGGGCAGGGCTCAGCTGCGCTGCAGAAGTTTGATTGTGAAGGAGTCTTTAATCTCATTTTACAGATGGGTCTGAAGTGCTCGTGGCTGTCCTGTGTCAGTTGGGATCCTGCTGAAGAGGATCCTTCCATAGAGGGAGCCCTCATTTCTTCCCAGAGCTGTCTTGAGGCAAATCCTTCTTTTTTCACCCTGCTTTTTCTCACACGTGAAGCTCAGCAGAAGCAGGACTGGAGGAATGTAAAGCTGGGGCCTGGCTGCCTTGGGCAGCTGCACTTGCTCTGTCCTCAGCACCTCTCTTGCTGGTAACCTGGGTATAATGCGACTCAGAAGCCTGTCCTCCTGTAATCCTCATGTTCTAACAAAAGTAGGATTCCAAAATGAGATTTTTGTGCGCTCCAGGTTAGTGCAGAACGCTGTTCACACCCAGCAGCAGCAGGAGGTAATCGTGAGGGGAGAGAGGTGGGAGTGTTTCACACCTGCTGGTGGCCAGAGGTTCTCTGAAGTCGTGGAAAAACCCTTTTTTTTATTATTTTTTTCCTGATGCTGTCTTGTTCTGGCCTTTGTGAATCCCATCCAGTGACTGCTCCTCCTTGGAGCATGGGAAGTGCTGAGCCCAGGAGAGGGAGAGCAGACCACGAGATGGCAGCAGCTGAAAGCAGAACAAAAGCTGGCTATCTTTAGACACTTTATTTTGTAACTGCTTCCCGCCTGGTTTTTATCCCTGCGCTTGGTTTTCTTCAGGAGTGTCAATATTAGCAGAAAAACATGAGAGGAAATCCATCTAAAACCAGACTGGTCTTTTAATATTTGAGTGGAACAACCTTTCTCTCCAAATATTTTCAATCCTTGACCTTCTAAGGTAACTTTTAACCCGTGGAATAGATTCCTTGCCAATGTATGTGTTACCCACATGGCTTAAGTTAACTGATGTCACCTTCTCCCTGTTATTTCCTAGGTTCTGTTCAGTTTTTAATTCCTTCCTGTAGCATTTCTTCTTCCTCGTGCTGGATCCAAGGTTTTTCAGGTGTGGCTGTTCTGCTGCTGTGTTTTTGTGGGCTGTACAGACCTATTGTGCTGTGTTTTGCACCCTCTACATCACAATTTGTTGGGAGAAGCACTGCTGTGACTCAGCACAGAGTAACCTGAGATCACATAACTGATTAGGAAATGCACCAAATGTGTGGAGTGTAATTAAACTCTTGTACCTGGGAGCTTTTTTGCCTTTAGCATTAACCACGCTGAGAAGGGAATCTGAGATCTGACAACTGGAGGTGGTGAGGTCCACCTTGATCTGATCCGAATTCCCCCCAGCAGTATTGAGTTTCCACAGCTCACAGGTGAGACTGAGAACCTCTAGATAGAGATCATGGTATTCTCCTGTCTCTCCTGCTGTGCCCGCAAGGGATGTAGCTTCCTTCCCTGCCAGAACTTCAGAGTGTGTGTGTGGGAGCTTCCTGGGTGACCCTATAGAGGAAGATGATCTTCCTTTTATTGTTCCTACTAGCTGGCAAGCAGAATGTCTTTGACATGATATTCTGAGGATGAGCCTCTCTAGAAACAGAAGGAGCTTTTGCCTCCTGGGCCTGTCCTCTGCAGGAATTTTATCCCTCTTTGTGTAATAAAGCTGAGAAAAGAACCCCTTGCTGAGAAACTGGTGATCCCCTGAGTCCCGAAAGGAATTTATGGGAGGCAGTCAGGGAAGTGGGAATTGTCTTATACAACAGGGAGTGGAACACCACCTTCTCCCTGGGCAGAGGAGATCACTTGTTCCTCACGGGGCCTCTCCCAGCCGTGTGTTTTCCCTCTGCAGCTGGTGTTTTTTCTGGTGGGAGGAGTGAGCTGTCACTGCTGGATGAATTCATGATTCCTGCTCATGAAGGTTGTAAGGACTTGAAAACTCACATCCCAGTATGGAGCTGAGTATTGCTGGGAGCTGTGGGCTCTGCAGCATCTCTCATCAGTCTGGGGCTGCTCCAGGATGACCTCTGTCCCTCTGGATGAAAAACGTCCTTCTTTTTAAGGTGCTGCAGATACAGGCTGGATCTTGAAGTCCTCCAACCATGTCTGAATTGGCCCTGTGTGTGGTTTGGGGTTTTTTTTATAATGTTTGTGCTGCAAGTGGAGATAATATTTCCTTCTGGGAGACACTTGATGGCATTTGTGGGCGGAATTTCTTTTACCCAGTGATGGATATGTTGCAGTGAGTGAGAACGTTGCTTGGGGCCGTTGAAGAGTGGTGGTGGCACTTTGGAGCTCTCTAATGGATGCTTCTGCTGTTTACTTGAGGCTGCCCAGGAGGAGGAGCTACACTTTTGGTAAACTGTGCAGCCAAAAGCAGCAAGAAGCTGGGACAGAGACAGGGAGAAGCTATGGAGGAGCCTGTCTAAACAGTGGCTGTGTTCATGGGTGGTGGGATGCTTGAGAGAGGAGATGTGGGAGATTGCCAGGCAGCGCAGAAACCAGCTGTGTGCGTGGCAGCAGGCAGCAGCAAAGACTTAAAGTAGGGGAAAAAGGGACAGCTGCCACCTGTCACAGAGGTTTCCCACTCTGAACCCCCTTGTTCTGCTGGTGAAACCAGCTTTGGCTTTGGAAACAGCTCCTGCAGAGGAATCTCACTCACTGAGCAGGTATTTTCTACATCCTAAAGAGATCTGAGGGAATTCAAGCATGTGAGATTTGGGCTTTTGGTTGGTTGGTTTTGGTACAGGGATACGGGTCTTGAGCATCTTCCCTCAAAGCTGTGCTCTTGCCTGTGTTTTCAGTGCTGGCAGAGAAGTGATGAGTTTGATAATTTGTGAATTTCCAGAGTTTGTCTTCCCAGACCCCTCATTTATAAAGCTTAATTGACAAATTCATCCGTCAGAGACTTGTCCCCTTCCAATTACAGCCACCAGTATGTGCCTGATTTCCACAGCATGAGTCTTGCTGAACAGAACATTCCAGGATCTCGAACATCAATCAGCGAGCTGGGATTTTGTTGACATGTGTCTACGTGTTATTTTCCATTGGAACAGGCACTTCTGGCTATTGACAAAGCACCATTTGTCAGATAATGTTGTGGTTTTGATGTTCTGTAACTTTGCCACCCCCCTTTTTAGGGCTCTGTAAGGAATTTGGTGCTCAGCTGGTGCTTTTTTCTCAGCTCAGATCGGAGGCAGCCCATTTGCCACTGGATGGTGCCAGCGAGAACCTCTGCAAGGAAAATGGCAAAAAATAAAGCAAAACCTTCTCGATATGTGTGGTAGGTGCCTGATCCAGACTGGGATCAGACCACAGGGATTTCTGGAAGGAGAATAGGGAGTTGCAGACCCTCTGCGTCTTCCTGCGGAGCTGAATTTCCTGCACTGGGGGCTCAGCTGTGCCAAGAAGAAGCCCTTTGTGGTGGAGCCATCCCTGAGCAGCTTCTTGCCCACCTACCACAAGAACTTCAACAGTTGGGGGAAGCATGTTTTCCTGCCTTACAGCTCACACATCTGATTTTTGCAAGGATATGAGAGCAGGAGTGATGTTCTAGTCTGCCACAAAGTGCCATTTTTCTGCAGGGGAGTGCAAAACCCAGTTAGGGCAAGCACACCGTGGGAAGTATAACACTTCACTTTCCTTCTATTGCCACCTCCATGAAAATTCAGCCCACTTGCATAAAGCAAGCCAGGAGGTCTTCCCCAGCCGGGCAGCTTTTTGGGATGTGATCAGGAACTGGGAATGTGTGAGTCTCCCAGAGTTTTAATTTATGTCTGTACATACAGACAAGCATTGACAGTGGGAGAGGCTCATCAGGGCTCTCTGACTTGCATGGTTGAGCCATTTTATAGAGTCATTGAATTACAGAAGGGTTTGGGTTGGAAGGGACCTTAAAACTCATCTTGTTCTACCCCCTGCCACGGGTAGGGACACTTTCCACTATCCCAGGTTGCTCCAAGCCCCATTCAACATTTCCAGGGATGGGGCAGCCACAGCTTCTCTGGGCAACCTGAGCCAGGGCCTCCCCACCCTCACAGGAGAGAATTTCTTCTGTAAAGAAATGTTAATGGTTCCTGGGCTGTTTCTAGGGGAAAAAAGTAAGGAGGGCTTGGAGGTGAAAGTTACGATGTGGACAGGATGAGGGTTCATGTTCTCTGGAGAGCACCTGTTAGGGACCTTCTGGGCACACGGCGTGGTCATAAAAATGAGTGGCCCTGTGGAACACCCATCCGTGGATGCTCTGAATCTCCCATCTGGGAGTCTGTGCTTAATGACACAGGTGTACCGTGCAAGCCCAAAATGCTCTGTGAAATGTCAGCACCTCTCCATTCTCAGAAACGTCCTGTGGTGCCTGGCTCCCTTCAGGGCAGGAGCCTCAGCATCTTCTCCGAGCCCCCTTCATTTTTGCTCCTTTTCGTTCATTTTCGCTTCATTTTAGCAGCGTGGCGAGCCAGAGGTTCCTGTTTTAAGCAGCAGAACGTTGTATTTCATTAACTCCATTACACACTTGGTTTAATTTCCAATTAGCCTGGGATGCTAGGGAAATAATCTGATCGCTTCGACTGGTTGGCGTTCTGGATGTGCCGAGCTTCCCTCCTGTCCCCCCAGCCCCTGCAAAGCTTTTCCGTGTGGGCTGCCAGGCAGACACGCAGGTTTTCACCCACCCCCTTCCCTCCCTGGTGCTGTGTTTTATACCATTTGCTCTGAGCTAAAGGTTTGAGCTGCCAGAAGGAATCTCTTGGAAATCAGAGCGCTCCTACCTCTGCAGCTTCCTGCGAGGTCAGGTCTGGTCTCTCTGGCTGCAGAGGGAGTTGGTCTGGAGGTGGATTTAAAAACGTTGGGTTCTTGTTAAAGCTGTGAGTGTAGAGGTTTGGGTTTGTTGGTTTTGTTTAATAAGAGCCTGGGAGATTTTAGTTATCCCCATCCCAATGACGCTTCTCGGAGAGCCTAAATTTATTGGGAAATTCCAGCCAAAAGCAGGTTTATTGTCATTCAGCTCATCTGTGCTCCAAAGGGATGTTGCTGTGGCTACATTTGAATAATGTCATAATGTACCCAGGGTGAACTGATTTACATCAGCAAGCCAGGGACCCGTTCTTCTTATTAATTATTATTAATTCTTCAATCTGCTCTGCATTTTTATTTTCTGGGGGATTTTTAGGCAGATCCTCATTTGGTAGCTCTTAGCTTAAAGTTGGTGTTCTTACTTGAGTCAAGTGAGGCGTTTTGCTGTGGAGTTGACTTGAAATTTTAAGCATTAAAAGCTTTTCCTGTTCATTAGTTGTTTGGGCTCACATACCTGTAGCTACAGGGTTGACTTCTGTTTTTCCATTTTTTTTGAGAACTCACAACTACACCAGCTGTTAGTTTTATGTACTTTTAGTCTGCTGCTTCCAATCTGTGGCATAAAGTATACAACTCCAGGTTGGCTTCTCATTAAAAAAAAAATGGGGGGGGAATGTTTTGTAATGGAGAGAATGTTTTATTTGCTAAGGAAACTTAGGGGTTTTTTTCCATCAGCCTGTGAAACTTGTCCAGTTCTGTGGTCCTATACCATTTGTAAAGCTTTAGCTTACTTTTATATGTCCCCCAGCAATTCCATCATCTTTTATTTTAAAGAGAAAATAACTTATTGTAACTTATTCTTGTTGTTTAATGTAGTTGGACTTCATGATGTCGTGTTGCTGTGTTAAGGAAGAAGTGTCAACCGAGCTGAAGACTTAAGTTCAGCTTTGATGTTGCAGGGGGGGGTTTTTTGGCCAAAAACCGTCTTTCCAAATCTTTCCAGTGCCACTTCCATGACTGCCAAAGCACACACTGGATTAGCAGGTGATGTAATACTGGAATTGGTGTTGAATGGTTCTTTATGGACTTCTTTCCACACCTGAGTGATAACTCTTAGTGGGGAATGCTTCAAGTGCTTGACCTGCCCTTTGACTTGGTGGGAGCTGTTGGCAGAGCAGGAGCTGTGTGCTGGAACTGTGCAGTGCTGGCTTGTGCTGCTGCGTGTTCCCGCTCCTGACGGAGCCGGTGGCAGTGCCAGGGAAGAGGTGAGCGTGTGTGCTCCAAGCACTGTTTGTGTTGGACTGCTTCCTGAGAGCTGTTTGCGTTTCAGCCGTGCTGTGGCTGTGTGAAAAGCCTTGAAGATGCTAATTGTTTTTGTTGGCATGCCACAGCACCGTAACGCATCAATATGTTCAGTGCAAATCGCCAGCAAGCCCTT
This sequence comes from Struthidea cinerea, assembly GCA_013397865.1. Taxonomy (NCBI): domain Eukaryota; kingdom Metazoa; phylum Chordata; class Aves; order Passeriformes; family Corcoracidae; genus Struthidea; species Struthidea cinerea. Next base: position 196,315 of record VZTI01001223.1, on the reverse strand, counting down.
TTTTTAATAAATATTGCTTAAAGTCTGAATTTATTCCCCACTCTTTGCCATATCCCCTTTTGCTTCGTTTATCTCTCTGGCACACTGGTGCTGAGGTGGGAGGTGAGGACCAGCTTTAATTGTGGGCTGTGGATTGTAGATCCCAGCTCCCCTGGCAGGACTGAGGTGCCACCAGATGTTTCACAGCCCCTCCCAGTCCCCTTTCTAACACCCAAGGAGACCACAGCCCGTGTTCCTAAGCCCATCTTGCCTTCTGCCACTTTCTCGTGGATGCTTTTAATGGAATTATGAGTGGATTGCAAGGTGGTGTCCCATCCCCAGCTTTGAATTGGACGCATTAATGCCCGAGCAATGGACCCAAAAGATCCTGAGAGCAAAACCTCATTCGCAGGTTGATCTCTGGGTTGGAGCTGCTGTTCTCCAGCCATGGGAGCAGCATTCCGGGCATCCTTTGTCCGTGGCAAACACAGGGATAGATTCCATGGACCCTGCAAGGAAGGAAACATGAGCACAGCTGCTTTGACTTGTACTTGCCCCAGGGTTTAGCATATCCTAGAAGTGTCCAAAACCATCTAAACATGGCACTTGGGGACGTGGTTTAGTGATGGGCTTGGCAGTGCTGGTTATTGATTGAACTCAATGATTTTGGAGGTCTTCTCCAGTCTCAATTCTATTCTATGATTCTCTGGTAGTTACTAATTTATCAATTACTGCAACAAAGGTAATGGATAAACTTCCTGGCAGTGTGAGTGCATTTCCCAGAGCTCCTGTCCCTCAGTACAACTGACAGACCCCTTTCTCTGATACTTTGGCTCTGTAAATTTTTTTCATTAATTCAATTTTTTTTTTTTGCCAAAGCAGTTTCATTTTCTAAGTGCTTTTTCTTACGGATTTTGAACTTTCAGTTGCTTTTGTGATCTGTCTTCACTTGTAAACTTCCAAAATACAATGATATTAAAAATCTTTTACTTCCTTTTTATGTTGTGTCACATTAACCATTCAGGAATTAGGCTAATTAAATAATGAGGAGAATAAGCAGCCTATCTTAATAAGTTCCTCATTAAAACAGTACAAGAAGAAGACAGCAGCACTGATTGCTAATGATTTTGGTGGCAGAAGGCTCATTCAACTAATGAAATTCATAAAATCTTGGATCAAAATCCTATCTCTGACCTCTAGGTGTGAAATGCAAAACAATCAACATTACTGTGCCTGTGCAATGACTTTGGAATATATTGGTTTAATGACAAGCAGGGATGGGAACAAGGCAGGGAGAGTTCTGGTCGTGCTGTTCTTGTTTTCACTGTACTGCATCAAAAGCATCTTTAGTCATCCAGACAATCAGATGATTTTAGATAAGATGTTTCTTTGCCTTAATCTCAGAGAAAATAACACTGTAAATCTTCATTTGAGCAGATATTTACTGGGGGTTGGGCTGGACATGTTGTATATTGTAAAAATGTCCTGAAACTGCCTCTTCATAGGAGATTTCAGTTCTGTGTGTCACACTCGGCTTTAAATCCCTTTTCCTGTCAGTTAAACAAATAAGACTTTAGTCTCATCTGCAAATTTTCTATTTTTGTCTCTATATTCGGCAACTCTTCTATTTTAAAAGAATCTTCCCATGGATTCTGTTGGAATAACTGTTGAATTTGAGTGTGGAACTAAGAATTAGAAATTTGTGCTGCACTCCCACTTCTCATTCATGTCAAGCTGGACCCTGGACCTCCTCTCTGGGCTTCCTTTCATCTGTCCCTGGAAAGGGGAAGACCTTCTCTAGTCCTAGGTGCTGCAAGAATATTTTCAGGGATGAGTTGTGCTGGAGTGCTTGCTTTACCATGGCTCCATAAAGCAAAAGGAGACTGTTTGAAATTGAAATATGGGTTATTAAAAATTCGGCAGGACTTGCCCGTTTTAGGGGAATTGTTTGTCTGCTCTCAAACTGTGTGACCTGCCAGTGCTGCTGCAGAGCTGGAGGTTGCCGGGCACCTGCCAGCTCATTCCTGGATCACTCTTAAGCCATGTGCCATGGGGAAATTGGGCAAGAGGCACGCATTCCTTAATAAATAGGGCAGCTGGAAGTTTGGGGACCTCGACTGTAAAGCTGAGCATCCCCTGGAAGTGGGGGAGGATCTGGAGCCTGCAGGAAGGCAGGGGAGTGTTGTTCCCTGTGGATGCCATCTCCAGCTCCTTCCACAGCAAAGTCTCTCGTGATGTCCTGGGTTCCCCGTTCCTCCCAGTGAAGCTTTGGGCTCTGCAGGTTGGTTGTGAGGTTGTGCTGCATCCCAGAAGGCTCAGATAACTGGTGGGGCAGCTGATGGATCTCCAGTTTGCTCCCCACGTGTACCCAACCCCGGGCCAGTCCCTGCCGAGCCCCTCCTGCTGTGCTAACAGGGAACTCCTCCCTCTCTTCCCCCAGGTGGTAGCGAACGCCGTGGCCGCCCTGTCGGAGATCAGCGAGTCCCACCCCAACAGCAACCTGCTGGATCTGAACCCTCAGAACATCAACAAGCTGCTGACAGCCTTAAATGAGTGCACGGAGTGGGGGCAGATCTTCATCCTGGACTGTCTGTCCAACTACAACCCCAAGGATGACCGGGAAGCTCAGAGGTGCGCTGGGTGTTTGGTGGCACTTGGGGGTGTTACAGCTCTGAAAGGACTTGTGCTGCCACAGTGCCCTGTTATCCCAAATAAGACTTGATCAACTAGATTTAAAAGCAAGGCTACTTTTGGTAGTTTGGGCTGATGCTGGAAACCTGCCCCATCCCTCTGCAGAACCATCTTCTCTCTTTATCTTTTTTAAACTTTTTTGTTTTCTGTTTGAAAGGCTGGTTCTTGTGGGAACTGGCACTACTAAGAAGGGATCAGCCCAAGACCAAACCTGTTAACAGTGGAAGCACTGTTTGGAGGATTTTCTGGTTTAAAGCAGCACTTTTTAATCTGGTTTTGCTGCTTTGAGAGAAGCCTTTATAGGTTTGTGGGTTTCCAAAGTGCTACAGGTCTGAGACTGGAATGTTTTCCAACTGAAAACTAGTCTGTGATGTGATAGAAGTGGAAATAAAGGTGAGAAATTATTTTTTCTTATTGCTCCAAATTTACCTTTGTGCTTCTACCTTTAACTGCAATGACTAAACCTAAATAGAAAGAGTTTAGGGTTTGGGTGGTGGGCTGTTAGTTTGTGCACTTCAAGCCTCTTCCTCATCTGTCTCCAGAATCTCGAAAAGCCAGATTGTGTTCCCAAGAAAACAAGGATTCAGCCAGAAAAGTAACTTGGAACAGGGAGGCTCTCAGATGATGTATTTAGTGTAGCTGATGTGGGGATGGAGGGAGAGGAAGGGCCACAAGCCCACGTGCAAAATCCTGGCCAGGATGTTTGGAATTTGATGGGTTTCTTCATTGACTCTTTTTTTGAGGCACAAATTCCATTGTTTCTAAGAAACCTGCCAGCAGTGGTTCTGGGTTGTTTTCCCCCCTTGTGTTCTGTTTCTGTGCCAGAAACAGCTCTTAATGAGTGCTAGAAACCTGCAGAGATCTCCAGGGTGGGAGGCCGATGTTATCCCTGCTCTGTCGGAGGGACCACTGCTCTGCACAACTGTGGACGTGCCCCAGTTCCTCAGCTGCAGTTCCTCTGAAGAGCAGAGCATCAAATTGCATGGGCAGGAACTCCTTTTGCTCCTTTGTGTGCAGTTTATCTCCTGATCCCAGAGTCTGCCGGATTTCAGACAGCACTGGGAAAGCCACCCTCCTTTCCAGCAAGGCTGGTGTCACTCCCCTGTGCATGGGGAAACTGAGGCACAGAGAGAGGAAGCAGCTGGGACATGCAGGTGACCTTGGGCAGAGGCAGCTGGAGGTGCCCCAGCTCTGACTTGGACTCCTCTGCTCTTCACTGAGCTGTGCTGCTTCCCTTCCAGCATGGCTGAAAGCAAATCTTTCAGGGAGAGAAACTTCAGGAGGCGCAGATGGGAATAAGATTGTTCTGGGTTAGCAGTCTGCAGGAGGGAGTGGGAAGAGACTTGACAGATGCTATAAGAAAGACCATATGAACCCAAACTTCCTTTCTTTTTGGGCTGGGCTGTTTAGGATGCTGTTTGATTACAGGCTCCATTATGGCAAGTGGTGAAGCTGAGATTTGGGAGGATATTTAGGTCACTCTTTCCTTGTGTATTCAGAGAAAGGGAAATCTTTTTTTGTTGAAGTGACAGCAAGCCCCCAAGCCAGCCAGAAGCGTGTATCACCTCGGAATGGTTGTATGGAGGCTAAAGTGTTTTTCCTGTAGCTGTTTTTGTTCAAGTTATGTTTGTAAGTGACAGACGAGATCACACAAACAGAGAAAACCACCAGGAAAAAGCAGGAAGTGTGGAATTGTTCCTGAGCGGGCTGTGGCAGGAGAGAAACTTGAAGCTGTGAGAGAAGTCCCTGTTTGCTTCCTGCTGCGTTCAGGAAAACAGGACTTTGCCCGTTCGTGGGGAACAAAACCAAATCAAAGTAGTGTCTGAAAAGCTGTCTTCAGCCATGTGCAATCTCCTACATTTAGATTTGAAATATTTGACATCCTGAAATCCATCTGAACCCTTCCTTGTGCCTCTGTCCCCAGCATCTGTGAGCGGGTGACCCCCCGGCTGTCTCACGCCAACTCGGCAGTGGTGCTGTCAGCAGTGAAGGTCCTGATGAAGTTCCTGGAGCTCCTTCCCAAGGACTCTGACTATTACAACATGCTGCTGAAGAAACTTGCCCCTCCTCTGGTGACCCTGCTGTCTGGAGAGCCTGAAGTTCAGTATGTTGCCCTGAGGAACATCAACTTGATTGTGCAGAAAAGGTAAAGGCTCAGGGGGTGTTATTCCTGCCTTGTCAAAGGCCATCTGGTTATCTCAGACCTCCAGATATTGCCACATGCACAGAATTTCTTTTAATCCAGGCTCAGAGCCCTTGAGAGACAGATTAAACAGTCTCATGACTCTGGTAGCCTGAACTGATTTCCTTTACAGCATACTTGTGCTGCCAGTTTCGTGCAGTATTTCTTTACCTGCCTCTCTTCACCTTCTCTTTATGAGTGGTCAGAACTGCCCTCTGTAAATCAAAATGGCAAATAGGAGCAGTTCACAGTGACCTGCAGGATCCCACTGTGCCTGTGTTACTCTGCTGAGCACAGAACCACCAGGCTGCTGACATCCTGGTCCACGGTGGGTTGGGTTTTTTCCCTCCAGTTTGCTCCCATGTTTGTGTTTTATTGCTGCTGTTCCTTGCTGGAAAGCTGAGATAGCTTGGATAGCACCTTGTGATTATATTCAGGGCAGAGGTACCGTGCACTGGCATCTTGCAAGTGAAAGTGGAAATGGATTTGGAGGCATTGAGATAAGGATGTTATTCTTTCACTGGAGATATCGTTGCTCGCTGCCTGTCGTGGTTGGTGCAGCAGTTCATATGGAGGAAGCAGAGATGTGGCCATAGAAAGACTTGGATTATGCATTTTTGTATCTAAACAGTCTTTTCATCCAAATGTCTTTCTCCAAATTGGTGTTTGCACATCCTAGGCATAAAATCAGAGCCAGAGAATGGTTAGGGTTGAAAGGGACCTTAAAGATCATCCAGTTCCAACCTCCTCTGCAGGTTTCACCTTCCAGGTTACTCAGAGCCCTGTCCAGCCTGATCTTGAACACTTCCAGGGATGGGGAATCCATGACCGCCCTGGTTGGCCAGGACAAAGTAACATCATTCTGTTTCTCAGTGAATATTTGATTAGATTTCTAAAGAAAAGGTGCCTTTTGTTACGATAGCTTGGGTTTTTTACTGCTCTTGAGTGACACGTTATGTTCCCTGCAGGCCTGAAATCCTGAAGCAGGAGATCAAAGTGTTCTTTGTGAAGTACAACGACCCCATCTATGTCAAACTGGAGAAACTGGACATCATGATCCGCCTGGCTTCCCAAGCAAACATTGCCCAGGTCAGCTGTGCCGTGCTCTGGGAGGGGAAAACCCTCTCCTGGTCCTTGTGTGAGGGTGTTTGTAGCTACTCCTTGGAGTTATCCTGGCTTTTAGGCATCACTGTGCCTGGCAGAGTGCTCTGTGCAGTTATTTGATGGGAGGTGTTGGAGTTTCCCCCATGATTTAAATGTTAATAGCGTGGCATGGCTTGCATCGTGACCGTGAGGTGGATCTCCTTTCACAGATGACAATTCCAGGAGGAGAACTCACGGCTCCTGTCAAATGAGTCACTGCCAGTGCTGAGGTTGGAATGAGAGGCTTGTTTCAAGTGAGAGGGGTGTGCCTGTAAGGGAGGCATTCAGAAAGGCCAAACATTATTGAAGTGTGAATTTCAAGTTGGTAAAATTGTTAAACGCTTGCACAGGCGCTCTCCAGAGCTAAAAAAAATCCTGCTTTTGCTTAACTTGCTTCCAGAGTGGAAATAGCACAAAGCTGAAGCTAAACTGAGTCGAGATTTGCTTTACAGTGTGGATTCTTCTGGTGTTTGATGTTGGTTTAATGCAGATCCCTTCCTTGGTTCTCGAGTGCATCCCTGGCCATGAGGCCTAACACTAATGCAGAATGATTAATGCCTCTGGTTAGTGCTATTTTTGTCCTACCCTAATTGTCACAGAGCAATTCCATTTAATGTGGCATTTTGAAGCAGCTCCTTCAGCTCTCTCCTGATGTTTATTGGAACTGAGCAAGGTAATTCATGCCCTTTTTGTGCCGGGGGCATGGAAAATATTTTAAAAATCGGTTTCTATGAGAACATATTCAGAATTTTCTCTTTACTCTTGGTAGGCTCCACACTCATTTGAATTTATAATGTTCCAATAATATGGGCTGTTTGCATGAAAGGCAGTGGTGTCTGGAGGGCAGCCTGAGATCTGCAGGGTAACGAATGAATGAAGCTCTCCTGGTTCTGAGGAGGCATTCATAAAACCATGCAAGCTTTATCAGGAATGTGTCCTGGAATGAGACCTGAGAGCAGCTTCCACCCACGTCCTCCTGTGCTGCTTGTGGAGATTCTCCATCTCCCTGCCCACTCTGGACCAAGGCACCAGGGTGGTTCTAGCCCAGGCCTTGGGCAGTGTTTGGGAAGCATCAGCTGCTGAAGGCAGGTGCTCCGAGTGCTGTGCAACATAGATCATCCAAGGAAATAATAAAACTTCCAAACACACATGTCCTGTCTCCTCCTTGCAGATTTATCTGTCTGTAGTCTGGGCCTTCATGGCCTCTTTCTCTTGTCATTCTTCTGAGCAATTTGCTTGGATGAGAGATTTTTTCAAAGGGCTGTCTGGCTTTGTGCTGCTCCCCTCTCCCTCACCATCTATTTGTGACATCACGATTAAATCCCTGATGCCATGCTTGGCATGAGAAACTGAAATAAATCGAGCTTTTGAGGGAATATAAATTACATATGGTCTTTTCTTGAAATAATTGTTTGTCAGCTAAGGGATTTAAGACAAAGCTTCTCAGTTAAAGGTCTGTGAGATCCCAGCAGGTCCTGGGTTTAGCCCTCCATCGGTTTCCGTTAGCAAAAACACCGAGACAAAATAATAAATCCTGTTTTTTAAGAGGGGAAGTATCTTCACTGTTATTAATCTGTGTGTGGATGTTCCAGAGTGTCCTCAGATCTCCTCTGCATCTTCCGTTTGGATTCACCGGGGATCCAAAGGTTCATCTCAGCACAGATGAGATGATCAAAAATGGTTCTTGCCGAGAGCTTTGCGCGCAGCAAATGCATTTTCAGCGTAGGAAGGAATAGAAACCTTTAAGTCTGGCAGGGCTGATTTTTCCCCAGCTCTTGATCAGGGGAATTGAAAATAATCAAGACCAGACCACTTTTTGACTTTGTCCAGCCTACACCAAGTGTAACCCACACCAGTTTGGGTTACACACCAAGTGTAACCAAGCCAGCGGAGGGTGAGCTGGTGGCAGAGGTTGGCTGGATGGGTGTGGTAGCTGTGAAAGAACATCCTGCTCGTCTTCTGGTGTCCGAGCAGCATCACCTGTGAGGGTGGGCTGTTCTCTGAGTGTCCCCAGGGTCTGACATTGGTGTGGTGTCCCCACAGGTGCTGGCAGAGCTCAAGGAATACGCCACCGAGGTGGACGTCGACTTCGTGCGCAAGGCCGTGCGAGCCATCGGCCGCTGTGCCATCAAGGTGGAGGCAAGTATCTCGTCCTGGTGGGCTTTGCCACCTCATTTCCGTGTCGCTGGAGCTTCAGTGTTGGCCATCAAGTGGCCTGGATACATCCTGGTTATGGGCAGAGCACCACTGAACAGGGTGTGAGCTGTGAGGACGTCACGGGGGCGTGGGTTGCTCCTCTCATCTTGCAGCAGAGCAAGGCAGGTAATTCATCCTTGATGGAGTATTTTATTGCACTGGCCTTAGTGGAACAACGACCACTTATCCGTCCAACTCCTTTAATGGCTGTGGCCTGACCTTTTGAAGGGGGAAGAAGAAGAGATTGTACAGAGAAACTCAGTATTATGAAACATTTTGTGTCATCCCTCCCCTCCATTTCAGCAGAACAGAACACACAGGCAGAGAATTGCAGAGATTTGGGGCACTTAAATGCAATTTATACAAACAGACTGATTCTACTTACGTAAATCCATGCAACTTGTGGTTTCATTTGGGGTGTGCTCCTTTTTTGCCTCAATGCTTGTGCAAACAAGTTCCCAGGAACTTCTGCAGTTACCCAAAACAAGTCTGACATGTCCTCTGCCAGTGGAACATCCACCTAAGTGCTCATGATAGAATATTGTTTTTTTAGTGATGTCTCTGTTAATTTCCCTGTAAGGGAATCTGAAACGCCTGTCAGGAGCTCAGAAATCCTGAGAAGAGAGGGCAGATTTATGCTGTGGTGTTGGTGCTTTGCAGTAAACTGATGACTGAGTGCAAAATGTCACGTAAAGTGCTCTAATTTCAGCTGAGCTCATTTAGCTTTTGCTCAAGTGTGTTCCCATGAGCATTGCCTGACAGCAGATTTAAATAATAACCTAATCATGCCTGGCCTAGTGTGGTGTCAGTGCACAGGATTCTCTTGTTTCAGCTAAACTACTGCAAGCCTGTGCGCAGAGGACACCAGCTTGTGTCCTCTGGAGAGAATCAACTGCCCTTTTGTGCAGCTCTCTCTCCCTTCCTTCAGCTCTCAAAGGTTTGTCACTGCCAGGGGCTTTCTTTGAAGTGTGGCCCCATGGAGCAGGGGCTGCTGCTTCTTATTCCATGTCTGCAGTTCAAAATACCAGAGCACTCCTTCCCTGCTGCATCCAGGCAGGAGCCTGTCTGCATGGAGCCACAGCAGTGACGGTAGGAAACCCCCCTGAGCATGGAAAAGGGCTACAGGGAAGTTTAAAAGGAGCTGGTGACAGCCCTTTTTGTAGCAGTGCTGTGCTGGGGGGTAGGGAATTTGTTTTAGTTCTCAGCAGGGACTTTGTCACCGGGATTTGGCCATGTGTCTGTCCTAGTTCCTTGTGGAATGGAGGGTGGTGTGTTCCTGCAGCATCAAGGTGTTTTTTAGAAGTTTTTACCCTTTCCTGCCCTCATCCCCCGCACTTTTCCCCATCCCTGATACCACAACAATCATATTTGATAAGCAAAGGACTGACAACAATGCCCCAGTGACCCTCTGATTGTAAGTGTGCCTCTCCATAAGTGATTTTAAACTTGATTTTTAGCACTGCTCCATTGAAGATGCTGCTGCTAAGGTCGAGGTCTGTTTCCTGCTCTGACAAGAACCAGATTTAAAGAGGGCAAATACAGAACAACTCATTGCAGTGTCCCCATCCCTAGGTTAATCCCTGTCCCCAGTGCATCTCTGTTTACTAGAGGCTGTTTGCACTGTGAGTTACAACTAATGGAAGAGCGTCCTCACAGCCATCACTGTCCAAGTTCCCAAGGCTCAGAAATCTGCTTTTTGACACAAGACACAGCCAGTGGGAGCCGTTGATGAATGAGGATTCACAGAGCACCTCAGCCCTGCCTTCAAGGATCCTATCTTTTGTCTAATTGTCACTCCTAGGAGAGTGAGACAGAAATAAATTTGTGTGCTGAGAGCTGCACCACAGAGCAAACGTGGTGTTACCTTTGCTCATCGTGCTGGTTTGGGATGTGGAACCAATACCCACATTGAGCAGCAAGATTTTGGCCAGGCTTGAGCAGTCACGTTGTTTTGGGGGATGTCAGGACATCGTGATTGTGCATGGATAGGGCTGGGTTATTGATAGCTGAGCTCAGAGTTGGCTTGGGTTTATCTACAGCAAACTCTGGTGTAGCTACACTTGTGTGCCTTGTGGATTGGTTTGCTCCAGTGACAGCATTACAGGAAAGCGTCATGCCGTGCTGTGATTGTAAGGAAAACAAGCACCACTCCTGCGGGAAAAGGAAATTAAGTGGATGCAGTAAGAATAGGGATTCCTCTGGAGCAAAGGAGAAGCAGAAGGAGCCATCTTACAGGGATGTTTGTCTCGTTTCCAAGAGACTCCGGCAGCAGCCTGGTTCTTAGAAATCATTGAGGCTTATGGCTGAGCGTGATATGTGCTACTTCAGTGATCTTGTGGGCTTTCATTTGGTTTCTGCAGACAAACAGAGCAATTTTGACTTTGGTTGGTTGTCCTTCCTCACTCCAACATGAAAGCTGCTCGAGTTGGGGCGCTCTTTCATCAGTTTGCAGAGCTCTGCTGTCCCCAGGGATGTCCACCTTCAAAAAGCAACGTGTTTACAAGGGATGGGGTGAGCTGAGATCTGTTTTGGTAGAGGGACTGCTCTTCTGGGCATGCGCCCACCACTGCTCACTTTCCAAGGGACCCTTTGGCTAAAAATCATTGCTGTGTGTTTCAGAGTGGATGTTGTGCTTCTCCTGGAAAAAATCACACTTCAAAGTGTCTAAAGAAAAAAACCCTAAACGTTAATTTGCTTTTCCTTGAATTGTGCAGCTCTTAAAGCTCTGTTAGCTGTAGGCTCTGACAGGGCTGCACTGCTTGTTGCCAGCAGTGGCTGGTGCTGTAGCTTCTGCAGAATGGGCTTGGGACAGATTTACCCCCATCAGGTCACTCGTTAAAATACCAGATGAAAGTTATTGAGATGAAGAGGTGAAATTTCAAGCTCTGAATCATCTCTCTTGCAAGGACTTTGAGCAGGGCTCCCGCTGTGAGCAAAGTCAATGTGTGTGGAGCCAGGTCCGTGGTCAGTCCCCATGAAGTGGAAGAGTCTTCCAGGTCACAGACTTCAAATCCCTTCTGGAGCAGAAGAGATCAGAGCAGGACATGCTCAGGCTGCCATTCACTGCCCCTGTAGTGCCATAGTACCCATAAAGCTGTGCTAAGGAGGGAGAGGCGTCATAAAAAAATATTACACCAATCACACACTTTTATGTGATGCCTCTCTTCGCTCTGACACCAATTGTATTGGATTTTTGTTGTGTTTGGTGTGAATTTCAGAGTCTTATGACTTACTGCCGGTTTGCAAAGACAGTGCAAGTGCTGGTTTGTGGTGTCTCCTCCCTTGGCTGATCCCCGTGTCAGCCTGTTTGTGCTGACAGGCCCTGTGTGAGATACCCACGAGGGCAGGAAATTGCCAGAAGGTTTTAGTCTCTGACCCAAATTCTTGAGGTTTGTCCTTGAGATTTTTGCCCGTTCTCAAAAGAACTGATTCCTGTGACTAAAATGCCATTTCACTCCTCCTCCTCCTGCCCAGCCTTTAAGTGCTCTGTAAGTCGAGGGGGCTGCTCACTCACTGGAATTGAAAAATCCACCTACATTGCAGTTGTTTGTGCCCTACAGTGTTTGTCTCCAGCCCGAATCCTTTATGAGTGTTCCGAAGGCGACCGCCTTGGCAGTGTCGGGAGCAGTCTGCTTCTCACATTAATCACCAGCTGTGTAATGAGGCTTCATGTGTGCTCTGCTAATAACCAAATCACTGCCCTTATTGGAGCCTCTCTGGTGCTGAAGTTGGTTGCTCCTGTGATGTCCTGCCTCGCTGTGCTGTTTGGGAATAGACCTCCCTGAATTAACTGCCTCTAACTCCGCTTCTGGTTCCTGGAGCATGACAGTGTCCAGTCCTTGTTATCCTGCAGTGCAGGAATTGTGAACTAATTAATGTGAAAGCTGCGTTAGGAGCAGCTGAATTGCTATTTTTAGCTGTGCATTCACATGTTTTTAGTGACCTCACCCCAAAAATACTGAACCTGTTGCTGCTGGGAGCTGCTTTTTGCTGCTGGTTTTGACAACACTGTTTTGTCCTGCCTTCTGGCTTTGCTAGAAACCTTCCAGCAGTCCCTATCAAAACTCTCCCAGCTCTGATTGCCTGGGAATTACTTCTGATTCGTGGGAAGCCCCAGAGAGTTCATTCAGTGGCCTGTACCAGCCCCAGGGCGATACAAATAGCAGTGTAGGCGATGTTCTCTCTCGTGTGGTGACCCAGCTATCTACTGGCACAGTTGCTTCTCTAACTTTCTACAGGAGCCAGCTGGCGTCCCCAGTGTAACAACCAACCTTTTGTTAACCTGTAGTTCATTTCTGGACAGAGCTGGTAGCTCTTGTCCTCTTGTTTTCCCCCTCTGGGCCTTTTCTCATACACACGCCTTGTTCCTCAGTGTGTGCTGTGGGAGCAGGAGCGTTTCTTCAGCTCTTTAAATTGTGTTTTTTCTGCTCTCTCTAGCAATCTGCAGAGCGCTGTGTGAGCACCCTGCTGGACCTCATCCAGACCAAGGTCAACTACGTGGTGCAGGAGGCCATCGTGGTCATCAGAGACATCTTCCGCAAGTACCCCAACAAGTACGTGGGAGTAGCTTCAGATTGTTTTGGAAGCACTTGTCTGCCATCATCAGAACAGAGCAGAACTCAGCTTGCCAGGGCTCTGAAGCAGAGGTGGAAGCAGTGATCCCACTCCTAGTTTGGTAGGATTCAGGCATTGGCTCTGGATGAGGTGTCAGCCTGGCTCATTATTAGTTTGAATCGAAAGGTTTTCCTTCGCCACCACTCCGTACTGAAGCCTGGATCAAAAGCCAGTAAAGCTCTTGCAGAGGATGCCAGAAGGAAAATTTGGCCAAATTTACAGCATCAGGCTATTCTGGTTTTGCTAATCTCCTCTAGAAATCTAGGAAGTGTAGAAGTTTCCTCACACAAGGCTGTGAAAGTTCATGGCTCCCGTGATCTGAGATCCTAGTCAGGTTGTGCTGAACAAAAGACTGCAGGCTTTTCCCACCAAGTGTTCCCTCTGGCCTGGGCAGAACTCAGCTTCTCTTGTGCTGGTTCTGCAAGAATGTTTTGTCTCCTCAGCCACAGAACTGCAGCAGTGTTTTTCAGCAGGGACTTCATGATCACCTAAAAAAATAACATGGGACATCTGCAGGCCTCCCTGGCAATTCCTGCTGTCAGTGTCAGAAACTCCCTGCTTGTGGCAGGGATACCCCCACATGGAATTAGGGGAAGCTAAATTGGTGTGGGGTATTGTCTGGTTTACAGTGAAGCCTTGGGGGGAGTGGAATACCCAGTTTAGAGTTACCAGGCTGAAGCCTCCAGCGAGGCTGTGGGATCTGAGTCAGACTCATGGTCTGAACTGTGGGATCAAACGTTCCCATTAGCAAACAGAAAGGGAGGCAGCTTTGTCTTGAACTCCACATCTGGGTGGTCTTGCTGATGGATTAAACTGCAAAGACCCTGTGAGATCTCAGTGCTCAGCTTGGGGGGAAGAAAAAAGCCTGGGAACATCTTCTGTAGTTGAATGAAAATGCTGCTTCTTGTGTAGAAATACAAAACATGAATTCAGTGCAGGATTCTCTGCAGAATGGTGTGGGCAGGAATGGAGTAAAACGAGTCCAGTTCACCCCAGTAATCCATCTGCACTTTAATAAACCAGGTATGAAAGCATCATCGCCACTCTGTGTGAGAACCTGGATTCCCTGGATGAGCCAGATGCCAGAGCTGCCATGATCTGGATAGTGGGCGAATATGCCGAAAGAATTGACAATGCAGATGAGCTGCTGGAGAGTTTCCTGGAGGGTTTCCATGATGAAAGTACTCAGGTAAAGTTGCAGTGTGCATCTGATCTGTAGTGTTTCATGCAGTGTGTTTGTGGGATGGACAGTGAATGTTATTGCAGTGGTCAGACAATACCTGTCAGTGAAAGCTTCAATATTGGGCTGAAATAAAGCTCTTGGGAATCTGCAGTTTTGCTTTGTTGTCCGTGTCTCCAAAACTTCCCTTTCTGGAAAGACAAGACAGAACTGAAAGGTGTTCCAGATGTTGCATGTTTCTTGGGGGAATGGCTGTGCTGGGGACCAGAACTTAGAGGAATAGTGATGGAGTGCATCACAATATGACACTGGTGCCTTTTCCTGGTCTTAAATTCAAGAGTCAGACACAGTTAGAAGGGAAAAAGGGATTTTACCTTGGTATTTATTTTAAGGATCCTTAGGTGCACCACGTCCAGGTCGAGTGCACCTCCATGCCCACCGCAATGCACACCCACACAAGATCTGGTAGTACATTATAGGTCTTACTAATTACCATATCTATCAAAGATTCCCCAGTGAGAGGCTGGAATGAGCCCCCCTCCCCGAGGAGCCTTCCCCTGGATGGTTCTATCTCAGTTTACAAAATGTGTTCTGGAGAGGACTTGGGGTCTGGGGCACACTGACCCCTACCTACGAAGCTTCTAAAATGTTGAGTCTCCTGGCTGAACAAACAAGTCCAAGAATGTAGGCAAAAAGCACTGAGAATACAGAAGTTGTAAAAAGGTATAAAGGGGGATAAAAGAAAAGACAAAAACCATCGTGGCATCCAGACAAACCTCAGCGTGCTGCTCAGGGACTTGTCTGTGAAAGTGTTTTGCAGCAGGCAAGAGTCTGAGTCTCATTATCCTGGGTTTCACTGGCGAGGAATGGTGTAATGCTGTGAGGAAACTGAAGTCTTATGCTTTATATCAGCAAAGGATGTGGAGACTTGGGAGATGTTGCTAAAGCATGGATGAATTTTTAATCTCTCCTGTGCCCCTCTCTCTTAGGTGCAGCTCACCCTCCTGACCGCGATAGTGAAGCTGTTCTTGAAAAAGCCTTCTGAGACACAGGAGCTGGTCCAGCAGGTCCTCAGCCTGGCCACACAGGTAAGCCCAGGTACCCAGTGACCCAGAGCCCTGCAGACTGTGCTGGCCTGCTGCGTGATGGCTCCCATCTGCCAGGCCAGTCAGCTTTGCAGTAGATCAGATTCAAGGGTGTTCCCTTCTCTTACAAAGAGACTCTATTTAAAAGCTGCTCTGTGCCTGTTACTATCTGGAACCTGCTTTCTCCTTCTTAGCTCTTGCATTGTCTGAATTCCATCCCCATTCACTCACTAAATGGAAAGTTGGGGACAGTGTAGAATTATCAAGAAACCAAAACTCTTTCTCCTTGAAGGTGGCTTGCAGTTGAAGCATCTGGAGCTGTAACAGAGGGAGAGAGCCTGGCAAAGACTTTGTTCTGTGAGCAGCAAAGTTTAAGCAGTGCTATGAAAAAGAAAGGGCTGAAGTTTGGGGTTTTTCCTTTGTACTTGGATGCTGTCAGCCAAGGTGGCAGCTTTGCTGGAGGCTGTAGCAGTGGGTTAAGATCACGGATTCATTATGCATGAGGTGCTGAGTTATGAGCTCAGATCACTGCAGGCAAGGCTGGGCTTGAGCTGGCAGACACAACTGCTGTGGTTCCAGAGGACAGAAGTGGAGCTGTCCTGGTGGCAGGGGTGGGTAAGATCTCAGCTGAGCTTCCTACACTCCTTGGCTGCAATGACTGGGGTAAAGCGCCCAAAAAAAGCAGCTCCTCTCCAGACCTGCTGTGTCAAGAGATAAAAATAGTCTGCCAGCTGAATGGGCTGGGATTGTTTCTGAGTAGAAAACCTGGAGTCAATCAGCAGCTGGCCTTTTTGATCCTCTTTGCTGCAAGAAATCATGGCTGTGGACTTACTGCACTTAAACCTTTTATTCGTTCCTTTGGGGATTTGCATTGGTCAGCAGCAACAAACCCATGACCTGCTTTTCTTGCTTCAAAACCTGCTGTTAGGCAGGATCTGAGCTGCTCTTCAGAGAGGAGTGGGCCAAGGGCACGTTGTATCATTTGTCTGAGCCAACAGAAGAAAGGTACTAAGTGCTAAAACCCACTGTGCTGAGTCACAAAACATTTGATGGCACCCTCAGAATATAGCAGGCGTCTGGGTTTTTTTTTCCTCTGTTTGTCACAAATGTTGATTCAGTCTGGCTTTTTGTATTTTATGTGAATAATAAGTCACTGTAGGATAACTGGCTGTAAAACACTGAGAAAGCTTATGCTTCGAGGTCTGATTTCTAGGTAGAGATGGTGTTTGTCGCTTGAGTGGGAGAGTAATTACACGTGTGTTTCTTTCCCCAGCTTAGGTAGTGTTGCACTTGGAGTGTCTCAGGGTTTGTCTGCACAGCAGACTGCAGGTGTGATTGTAGCAGGAGCCAGCTTCATCCAGCCAGCACTGGTAAAAATAGCAGTGGAGCAGCTGAGGATGGAAGAAACACAAGAATTGAGGTCTTGGACCTCTGCATTGCTGTTATGAGGCAGTCATGGGTGGGGAGCTGAGCTAGCCAGAGGTGCATTTAGACCCTGGAGAGGGGAGAACTGGGAGAGAAATTGGGAAAGATTTGACCGTCTTGTTTCAGTAGGTTTAAGTTTCCAGTGTGGTCTTTTTGGCTGTGGGAAGAAGCAGACGGCCTTGACTCTGTAGGCACAAGTAGAAGAATGTGGCCTTTCATTCATGGTCCCTCATTCAGAAACCCTGCCTGATCCTGAGTGCAGAGTCTGGGAGGGACTGTGAAGGGCAAAAGGGTATAAAGAGTCCACAATTCCACCATCAAACAAAACCAGCCCTGCAGAGACAATGTGGGAGACAACAGAGAGATTTATTTAGGTCCTTACACAGAAAATGAGCTCAGCTCAGTCTCATTCCAAGAAGAGGCTGGAGAATATCTTGAGGCAGATGGCAGATGCAGGTTCTAACAGGTCAGCAGCAGCAGCAATGAGAGCACAGAAGACAAAAAGAAATGCCAAGAGGAAGGCTGGTGAGGTGTACAATATTTTGCTGGAATTTTATAGGGGAAAAAAACCCTCAGCAACATTTATCCTGTTATTCTGCTGATGTGAGGATTAAAAATCCGAGCTCTTGTTTCCGTGAACGTTTCACTACAACATAAAACCAAAGCACCTCCCTCTCCCCAGAGCATTATCAGCAAACCATCCCCACTCACTTTGCTGCTCTGGGCAGAGCTGCTCAAAGAGGAGAGGAATAATTAGCACTTCATGCAGAGGCAAAAGTATCTGCAGCAAAACGAGGGTCTTATTGACAGCTGGAGAACCGATGAAGTATCCTAAGCGTGTATCATTAGCATCTCTCCATACTTCATTAGATAACTAAAAGGCAGGATAAATAAGATCTCTTTTGCTATAAAGAATATGGCTTATTAAGATGTGGCTCTGCAGCTTCTTTTTTGTCCAGCAGTGCCCTTGGATAAGTCATACATTTCCAGGGATCTTGGATCATTCGATGTCGCTGTAAAGTACCGAGAATGGTGAGAAACGACATGATCCAAGTTCAGGAAGAAAGTAGTTATTTCATTAATTATAATTGGGTTTATATAACTTGGTTCCTAAAGATGACAGGAGGTCATTGGATCTTGGACCAGCCACCCCCTGTCCCACTGGCCAAAGCTCACAACACCTACTTCAAAATATTATTTCTCTGTGTACCATAACAACTCTGAAAAACAGATCCCAGGTGCACAAATAAAACTCAGTTTACAAAAACCCATAGCAGTGTTTATCATAGCTTCTGTGAGGACCTCAAAGTTCTCACAGAACGCTGCAGAAAGGTGAAAAATTTCTCTACCAAAGTTTTTCAGCATCTACAATTCTGCAGTATTGTGTGTCTGCTCTTAGTATGCAACGGTCATTGCCACTCATGTTCTTTTCTCCTGGATTTCTCCTAACACTTAGTGGCAGGAAAGTTTGGAAAGCAGTTGGCAGCTCTGTGGTCTGGGGCAATTGCAGGATGTAAATCCTGGGCTTTTTGCTCCCTGACCAGCTGAGCAGGAAGTCGAGCATTAATGCTTTTAGTTCGCGTTTTTAATTTTAAGATGTTCATCTCAACGAGCAGTTTGTAACATCATTTTGAAATTGGTGGCTGTGGCTGCTGGCTGGTTGGGGTTTTTTAATCCAGCAGAATCACTGCTGGAAGAATAAAGTGATTACAGGCATTAGTTCACTTCAGCCCTGTGAGTGATGCATTGCTTTGTCTCAGGATTCTGACAACCCAGACCTGCGGGATCGTGGCTACATCTACTGGCGCCTTCTTTCCACGGATCCAGTGACTGCCAAGGAAGTGGTGCTCTCAGAAAAGCCACTGATTTCTGAGGAGACTGATCTGATTGAGCCAACCCTGCTGGATGAGCTGATCTGCCACATTGGGTCTCTGGCTTCCGTGTACCACAAACCACCCAACGCTTTCGTGGAGGGGAGCCACGGGATCCACCGCAAGCACCTGCCAATCCACCATGGGAGGTGAGCTCAGGCAGCCCTGGGGATCATGGGCAGGGTTGGTTGTTTCTTTCTATCAAACAGTTCTAAAGATGCCAAGATCCTTTAGAACACCCCAGTGGGATTTCACTGATAGTTTGCAGGTCATTCACGGGGCGGTTTCATGCAGAATGTCATCCTGGGTATGGAGTTTCTGAGTTCCTGGGTCCAAAGACACAGGAAGTATCAAAGTCCCTGTGTGAGGAGAAGCTGGGATGTTTTTTGAGAAGACACGGGTTATAAGTGCTCTTGACATGAGTTTGAGTAGAAAAGCAGAAGCTTTGGGCGAGTGGTGCAAGGAGGACTAGAGTGAGAACAGGCATCTTTCAGAAGATGATTTGGTAGGAGCTTTGCCTCAGCAGCAGCACAGCCTTACAAGCCCATCTCCTGGATGCAATATCACTTTCCTGGAACAGGCAGGGACAGGGATCCTTCACTGCTGCAACGCGACATGGAGAAGGATTGGTGAAACTCCCTCTCTCACTTGGTGCCTGTGAAGCCAGGGGAGTGCAAAAGCCATCTAAGCCCCATCACTGTTAGGGCTTAAAAGAAAAGGGGTAGACTGGAGATGGTCTGCCTGACCTTTGGGAGGTGGGGGAAATGCTTTGGCTCGTTGCCTGGTGCTTTGATGCCTCCCTGGGATGACAGTTCTGGCAGCAGGTTAGTTCTGCAAGAGCAGGCAGTGCCTTAGTCCCAGCTGGGGCCGTGTTGCTGTTGGGCCTGTTCCCGTGAACCCTCATTCAGGTGAGCAGCTTGCCATTTTCCCTAATGGTATTAATTACAAAAATGAGTGTATTTTGCAGCAAGAGGCAGAGTAGCCAGGCTTACCTCTTAATATTATTCCCAAAGTGACATTTGGAGCGCTATTTTTTGCTGTTGCACTGATAAATCAGTGTGCGATGCTGCTTCTTTGCTATTTTCTGACACCACTTCTCTGCTATTCTTAGCAACTAAAGCTATTTCTGTGGTGGCTGGCTTTGGGAAGCCGAGTTGTTTTCTCCCTGCCTATGAAATCAAGTCTGGCTGCACTGACCCAGAATCAGCAAGCACAAATCTACCAGTTGGACAGGAAAAGCAGTGGCCGCTTTCCTACCTCTCCTAATCAAAGATTTGTCTCAAAATGAGCTGGGGTAGCTTTGGTTTTTGGTTTTACCAGCCCCACTGTACACTGTTGTTCCAGGTCACTACAGAAAATAGCTTTTTAGGGGATTTAGCTCAGAGAATTCCGCTTTTTGAAGGAGCAGTTCATTATCTTCTTGCATGTACTGTGTATGTGCCTGACTCTCCTTGCTCGTGCTCAGTCTGCTGACCTTAAATACTTTCTGACTTGGGCAGAACCATTGCTTCAAAAAATCCCAAAAAACAAACCTCCAGGCCTCAGTCAGCAGTGGGAAGCTGTGGGAAGGTCTGAGGGGCGCTCAGCAGAGCGTGCTGCACACTGGTGATGCTGATGCAGTGGTAAAGTAAAAAAATGAGTGGGGTTAATTTAATGGCACGCCAGGCTTCTCTGATGTGAGCTCACCTCAAGAGGCCCCATGATTGGGGTTTCCTGCGTCAGTTTAAGGCGAGTTAAAGGTGTTCAGTGAAAGATAAGTCCAAACAGTTGAGGTGAGGTGATTTTCTGTACAGCTCCTGCACTCCAGTGACCATTCTGGTGGCTGACCCATGTGGTAGAGACTGATGGCACTGTGAGATGGGAGTGGGGAAATGTCCACAGTGAATGTGGCTCAAGAGGGTCAGGACAGCTCTGCCTTGGGTAGTGCTTCCCTGGGAATAAACCTAGGAGGAATTCTGGTTGCCAGAACACTCTTCCATGGCGTTTTGATGCATTTCTTTTCCATTCAAAGCGCTGTAGGACAGGTTTCTTGCAGCTCTCAGCTGATGGGCAGACCCATTGAACAGCTCACAGATGGTGAAATGTTCCTGCCTCTTCAGTGAGCCCAAGTGTCACAGAGCTGCAGATGTATCCCGAGGCTGGGGGAGAAATCCGAGTGCTTGGCAGTGTTTCCTGCTGTGGTGGCTCCCACCACCCCTGCTCAGCCATAATTCAGCTGGGAAATTTGGGGAGATGTCAACAGGGCTCCTGGGAGAAGCAAGTCTTGTTAGACTTGGGCAGGAGTCTCTATTTCCCTGTTTCACTGGTGGCTACAGGAAATTTTTGATTCCGGTTCAGGCTGTGCATCCCTTGTGACTCCAACATCTGGGAACTGCTGGAGGCTGAACTCATAGGGCCAAATCTCCAATTCACACGGCCAAACCCAAGACTGTGAGGGGGAAGTCTTGTATCAAGTCTTTTTGCCCTTTTTAACCCACATATTCTTTATTCATTCCTTTTCTTTCAAAGAAAATGCAAAGTTGTTCATAGGAATTTCTTTAAAGAGACCCATTCTCCACAAATGGAAGCTTTGGGGTTTTGCTTTTTTAAAGCAAACCCACTTAGCTTTGTCCTTTCCTAATTTCTTGTTGGGCTTTGGGGCAGCAGCAGTTACGCAAGACACGGAGGGGTTTCTGTGTCTCCATCAGGAGAAGGATGAGTAAGTGTTGAAGGGGTGGAGTGTTAGAGGGATTATATCCTGGGAAGGAACCGAGTGGTTTGTGCTGTGCCTCTCTCGCAGAGGCTGTTCCTGTTCCCAGGCTGGGGGTGGGAGTGGATCACAGTCACCACCTCTCCTCGGGAATGCTTCAGCGAGCAGTTCAGCACACTCAGCACTCTCCCTGCTGAAGGCAGCAGCAGAAAGGACAGCTAATATTAGTGCTATTGGGGCTCTGAAGCTTTTAATGCAAAGAAGCTTTCAGCCCTTCCTGCTGCTGCCTGGTAACTAATTCATTCTGCACTCCTTATGCTCTGTCTTTTCCTCCTGGCACTGGAATTGGGAGCAGCTTACACTCTGTGGCTGAATCTTTCCCCTCAATAGCTGAATAAGGATAAGAGAATTTTGGCTACTCAGGATCAGAAGCTGCAGTGCTTGCAGGACAGCCCCGGTGTTCAACACCTTGTCAGGACACTGATTCCCACAGCAATTGTATGCAGTTACCTGCTGGCTGCAGTAACATGAGCTAGAAATCATTTTATCAGTTACTGCTGGAAACAGGAAATAAAATGGGTTTTAATTATCTAAAATATGAGCATCTCTGGATTTAAAGAATAAATACGTTGTAGTGAGTTCTCCAGGAGCTACAGTTATTTTTTTACCCTCTCCTTGTTATCAAATTCAGTGACAAGTGAATATAAAAGATATAAAAGGTAGCCAGACTGCATATGATGATAAATTTTGGGAGCTGTATAATGAGTCTTTCTAGACTAGTAATTAGCATGCCTGCTAACTCAGAGGAAAGGAAATTATTGATAGAAGGGAGGAATCAATTTTAGATTGAGTTTTTCAATTAGAAAAGACGGATGGACCTTGTTGCTGGTCAGGAGAAGGTGATTAATCTAGATCTGAGGGAAGTGGTGGAGTTTGCACTGGTTAGAGTAAGGGCTCAAGGGTTTTATCGGTGTTAGATCTCTGAGGAAATCTGGATTATTTCTTTTTCCCCCTGTTTTCATGTCATTCTGAGGCCCAGTGGGTTGAAAATCATCTCTGTAGGTTTATTCTGAGGTAGGAAATGCTTATTTTCAGTTCTGTAGCCCATGTAGTACCCATGGCTCTCTGTTTAGGAGGGGGTCTGTGATTCTCAGGGTGGGTAGGATTCAGCCCTGGCAAGATTCCCTTTACTGGGCTGAAAACCATGAACAAAGCAAGGAAAATCTTTGTGCTCAAAGTGGTGAAGAGCCACGTGCCATAACCCTGCCTGCTGCAGGACAGTGGCCACATCAGCTGCTGGGACCACCTTGTGCCTGGCCAATGCTGCTGAGCCACCTCTTGCTGTGTTTCCCCTTGCTGGGAACCTGGAACTGGAGACCAGAGGTGACTGATATTTGTCTTTTCTGCTTCTTGTTCTCCCCCCACAGCACTGATGCTGGTGACAGCCCCGTGGGCACCACGACCACCACAAACCTGGAGCAGCCACAGGTCATCCCCTCCCAGGGTGACCTCCTGGGTGACCTCCTCAACCTGGACCTGGGGCCCCCCGTGAATGTGCCCCAAGTGTCCTCCATGCAGATGGGTGCTGTGGACCTGCTGGGAGGAGGGCTGGACAGCTTGGTAAGCAGCACATCCTCTTTAGCTGATGGGAGATAGTTGGAGCTGTGCTTATCTCTGCAAAGGTTTGATCATTTGTGCTTTTAATGCTCAGTGAGCCGAGCTCCCAGTGCTGAGTCCTGGAACTCCAGGAGGATTTAACCAGAGTTATTGTACTAACTTTCAGCAGGCTTTTCCTGCTCTACAGTCAATGTTGCTGCATGCTGTAGAATCCCCATGGTCAGTGGATGTATTTGTTCTGTGCTTTTTCTGTCTGTAGAAGGAAACAAAGGAGTTGTTTTAAGGATGTAAAAGTGTTTCACTGCTTTCTATTTAAATCAGGTTCCCTTTCAAGAAGGTTTTTATTCCACTCAGTTCCCAGCCCTCCTGAATTTCAGTGCTAAAGCTCTCAGGCTGTAACCCTGTGCCTTCCCATTTGTGTATTCTCCAGAGCATGCCATGGTTTAATATCGGTGACATTTTAATTGCAGTGAGGTCAAGAGGGAGCTCTCTGTGCAGTCCTCCCTGTGCCAGCACTGCTCACAAGGCACCTGCCCTGGCACTAACAGGGTCAGGCTCCACTGGGAGCAGTCACACCTCCCTTCTGCTCTGGGGAGTGAGCTGGGCAGGAGCTGCAATGAGAAAATCACTTAGCAAGCAGCCAGCAGCAGGGGAGAGAGGTCAGTGCTGTGGTTTTTAGGCTGCTGGCAGCCAAGCAGTGAGTAGTGGTGACGGTAAGGAGCAGCCTGGGAGCTGTTCCCGAGGCAGGGAGCACAGCACACAGATCCCCAGCTCCCTGCTGGCTTCCCCACAGGGGTGAGAAACACTCCTAGGTGTATTTGCACCATGTAAATCAAGCAAGACTGCCCCAGTGGACATAGCTGGGTGTTTTTCAGACCTGCAATGGATTTGTCTTGCTTGAGGTTTGGCTTGTGGTGAGTTGGGCTGGGTTATCTCTGCCTGGTTTAGGTGCACTTCCAGTTCTGAGTCAAGCTCTGAATAACCAAGGTGGGAGGCAGCTGGAAGAACCCCAATTCAACAAATCCTTATCTGTCAAATATATATTTTTTTTAAGCTGCCATGAAATTATTAAAGCAAATGTTAAACCCATTTCCAGCTCCAGTGCTTCATGGGCTAATGAGCTGGAAACAACCTAACCCTTAATGGCACTGGCACTCACAGAGGTCAGAGGTGCTGTAGGCTCTGCACTCTCTAACCAGAGGTTTGTTTGGTTAGCTGCTCTTACTGGGGATTAGCAAAATGGTCAAGCTGGACTTGCTGGGAAAGCAGTCGGGGAGCCCAGAGCAGTGACCTGTGCAGCCTTTCCCTGCACTGCAAGATGTGCCTCCAAAAACCTGGCACTGGGAATTCAGGCGTTGCAGAAGGTGGTGCTGCCTGTGGTGCCGCAGGATGGTTTGCACTTAAATTCCTCTGTGCTGCCTTCCAGGCCTCTCACAGTAACCCTTTGTGTCTCATTAGTGTCACACCAATAAATGGACACAGCAGAGCTAAAACTTGGTTTTGGGAGAAGAGCTGTCTCTCAGCTGGCATTAATGGCCTTAATTTAGTGACCTGCTTTGACAGTGGAGCTGTTAGTTGAAATGGTACCCGGCTTTTACTTAATATTATTCTCAAGCCTTAAGCACGTCCGTGGGGTTATGGAGCGTGATCTGACAAAATGATCCTGTCTGGATGGGGAGTAGCTGTGCCTGGGGCTGCAGGGCCAGTGCTTTCTCAGCTGAGTAGATGGGGAAGCACTGAAAACAAATTCTGAACCCTGGTGTGGTTTTTGAAGGTGGATGCTTTCTGTTGGAGTGCTGTCGCATCAAAGCTCCAGCTTTTCCTTCCCTTGGTCAGTCTCTTTTCTCAGGTAACAAGTGACAGGATAAGAGGAAATGGCCTCTGCTTGTGCCAGAGGAGGTTTAAATTGAATATTAGGAAATCTGGCTTCACCAAAAGGGTTTTCAAGCACTAGAATGGGCTGTCCAGGGCAGTGGTGGGGTCACTTAAAAATCATGTGGATGTGGCACTTGGGGACATGGTTTAGTGGGGGCCTTGGCAGTGCTGGTAATGCTGTGGAGGTCTTTTCCAACCTAAATGACTCTAGGATAATAAGCTTAATTAGTGAGTGAATGGGATCTGTGTGTTTGTTTGTTGCTGTGGGCACGTGTTGAACAAGTCTCAAGCTGGGTTAACCCTAACCTGGTATTACCCAAATTGCTGGGAAGTGTCCTGGGCTGCAGGGCTTGCCAAGAGGATTGGCCTTTGGATCTCAGGCTGATATTAAACCACATCTGTGCCGTGCCAAAATCAGTCCCAGATCCCCCAGGCCTGATTTCTGTGTGTGGGGAGGAGGTGAGACACATCCCAGTGTGCTCCTTGAAGAAAGGCTGAGCTCTTCACCCTTCACCAGGGATCGAAAACACCTGGGGGCCAGCAATGCCTGAATTGTTCTGCTTTGAAGTTTCCCTTTCTGGTACTCCTTAAGGGGTTTTTTTTAATGCATTTCTTCCCCTGCTTGGTTGGGCAGACCGAGGCTGCACACTCTGTGACAGTGACATTGCCTCAGTCCTGTGAGTGCCTCAAAGGCAGCTGGAGGACTGAAAGAAGCTGCTGGCAGGATCTCAGCCAGTTTGGCACACCCACTCAGTGTCATCTGTTGATCCCCTCTTCTACCCCTTGGTCTTTGGAGGGGTGTCTCATCAGAGGGATGTTGTTGCAGTGAAAGTCCCAGTGGGACTAACCCAGAAAGACCAAAAGCAGCATTAACTTCCGAGGAAAATGTCATTCTGCATTTCCATTCCCTAAACTGTGGGGTTTTATTTTAATTCCAGGCATTTAAATAGAGACTGCGTGGTGTAAAACCACATAAACACCAAATTAATATTTTTCATTTGAATTATCCTCAGCATTGCTAGGTATTTATCCCCATGACCAGTAGACTCCAGCTGCTTGAGAGGTTAATTTCTTTAGTGAGTAAATCTTCTTTTGTCTCCATAGTGAGTTCTGTAATTGGTGTTAAATGTAACATGCGTGCACAGATGCTGATCATGTGCTAACAATTAAAAAGAGGAGAAAAAGGACCTTTGGTACAAGAGCATTGCTTATAAGCAGAGCAGGCTTGCCGTAAGACTTGGGGAGAGCTGTTTTCTGGGGATCAGGTTGTGCCCCTGTTTGCCACCATGGGCAGATCTTGTTCTTCTCTGCTCAATTCTCTTTTTCTATAAAATGGTGACCAAGCCCACTTTACAAAACTATTTGGGCTCTCCAGCTCCTCAGTGTAAAGTAGCCATACCAGTCACTAATGGGGGAGAAACAAAACTTCTGGGACAGCAGAGTGCTGGGTGCAGAGCTGTGCATCCCGAGAGCTGGAATCTGATGCTTTTTCCCCTCAAGTGGCTGAATTTCCTGCAGGTCCCAGTCACTCTCCCAACTCCTGTGCAACGATGCAGCGCTTTGCAGGATGTCTGTCTGTGCTGACATGACATTTTTGCCTTCAAACCTTGTTGTGTGTTCATTTGTTCTGCAAATTCATGGAGCACGAGGGCTCTGTGGGCACGTGGTGCTTCCCGGGAGCCCCTGCGTTGAACGGGAGCAGGGCACTGTGGCCAGGAGCCAGGAAGGCTGGCTCCAGGGGCAGAGCAGTAAATCTGCAGGAATGGACAGGCTTGGATTGTCTGTTATGTAAGGATTTTATTTAATACTCTAGCCACTCATCTGCAAGAATATTATTGATTTGAGACTGGCAGCTGGTCAGGCTGATTTATGTCCTAAACTGGAAAGCTGTTTGATAAACCCTGAATATCCCCAGTTTTCTGTAATACCTGGACTGGTTTGGGCTGTTCCAGGTGGGGCTGTGCCCCTCTGTGTAATCAGGCTGGATTTAGGGGGCTCTGATCCCAAGGCTCTGTTCCACACAATTCAGGGCTGTGTCCCACCACTGCAGTGGGATGGAGGGTGGGAGCTGAGCTCCAGGCACCACAGGCTTGGCAGCCTGGGAAGAAAGCCCTGTTCCAGCAGTCTGAAGTGCCTGTCACATCCCAAAGGCTGTGAGCAGGGGCTGCTGGTGTCACTCCCTCCCTGTTTGACTGCTTTCAAGTGGAGAATTCAGAGTCTGGCCTCAATGGACAGCACCCTGCAGTGTTGGGGTTGATTAG
Organism: Struthidea cinerea; assembly: GCA_013397865.1. Classification (NCBI taxonomy): domain Eukaryota; kingdom Metazoa; phylum Chordata; class Aves; order Passeriformes; family Corcoracidae; genus Struthidea; species Struthidea cinerea. The sequence goes on along the minus strand of VZTI01001223.1, from coordinate 169,507 downwards.
GGACTCACCAATGTTTTATAAAAAAGCCCCAAAGTGACCTCCAGTCTGCCCTGGCTGCCACATTCCTCTCCTGGCTCTGCAAGTGACTTGCTGTGTATAATCTTAGCAAAGTTACTTCATTTACCTTTTCCTGGAGCTACAGCAGGAGCCTGTCTGTGCCAGGTCAGCCCCAGCATCCATTTATGCAGTGGATGTGATGCTTTCCCAGAGTGCTCCTCCAGCCTTTGACGAGGAGCTCAGTGACTCCTTTCATCTGGGCTGTTGAGGTTTGATGAGCTACAAAGGAATCTGTTAAGATTCCCGACAAAGGACACGTGTCCATTGCTGGGGCAGGGCTGGTGTGGAAAAGGAGCTATTTTGGTGAGTTACTCATTCATATCTGATTCAAATCTGTTGTAGCAGTCATAGGACTGCTAGAGCTTTGTGAGCTGACTGGTTTTTACACTTCGGAGAATGAAAATGGTTAGGACTCAGTTTTGCTTGCTGATGGAAACCTCTCAGCAGGGTAAAGCATTAGCAGCAAGTGCAGTGAAACTGGTGGCCGTGGCATTGGCAGCGTGACCTGTCCTCCAGCAGCTTTGACACAGCTGTCCCTGGTTTGGAGAGCAGCCTCTGCTCTGCAAGCCTGGCTTGGTGTGCAAACACAGACAATAGGCAGCAGACAAGGCACTCCAGTGCTCTGTGTGAGCCACAGGGGTGTCTGCAGTGAGATCCCTGCAGCCCATGCACGGTCTGTCCTGCAGCTCGGGGCTCTCTGACAGGATTTGCCTGCATCGAGGGGGCTGCCAGCAGCCCTGCTCTCAGCACCTCACCCCACTCCTGGTAGGTGAATGCCTTGTGTTCCTCGCTGCCGTGTTACTGAGCGCAGGCAGCACCTCGAGCTGTGGTGCTTGACTGCTGATTTGTGGTGTGAGGGAGAGAGGAGGCAGCAATTGGCCCCTGTTAACCCATGAATTGTGGTCCACAGAATGCACAGCTGCCCTGGAAGCCCTGATTATGCTGTGGACACAAGGCAAGGCGGTTGCTGAGCAGTGGTTGTTGAAGCTTCTGTCCCTGGCTCCACCCTCCCTGTTATTTTTTGGTGCTCCAAAAGCCTCACGTCATTTTGCAGAAGTGATTGTAGCCCCTCAGGATCACATGAACACTTCAGCAGAGTCACTTCATTACAAGCTGCTGTTAAGATGCAAATAAACCCTCCTAATGCAGTAACTCCAGCATTGCTACACTTCATAAGTCAGCATAACTGCTTCCACAGGGCTGGAATTGCAGGGCAAAGGCTCTCCAACTGCAGAGCAGCTGCAGCACCATCCAAGCCAACTTGTGCAAAGTAAAGGTGCTGATGCAGTTTGAGAAGAGGCGATGGCACTGGTTCTGTTGATGCAGGGTTGAGCCCAACCTCTTCTTTAAACCCATGTGGCTGCTTGGGTGCTGTTATGGCAGGACAAGTTTGGAGGGAATACAGAGAATTCCTCTTGGAAGAACTTTTATGCGTTTGGGGGCTGAGACTCCCTGTTCACCCTCTGCTCATCTCCTGAAGCTGGCAGCTCCTCATCCTGGGCAGAGGCTTTGTGCTCTTCAGCAAGAGGCAAAGCTGCCAACTTTGGGATGAGGATGAGGGGTTTGCAGTGCCTCAAATCCCCTTGGACCATCAAGTGCCAGCCCTTGTCCACCCCACCTTCACGGCGAGCATTTCAGCCCGAGTGGGGCTGACAGCTCTGTTAATGTGGGGCTGTTGCTGACTCTCCTGTAAGGCAGATCCAGGTTGTCCTTCAGGCAGGAGTGTCTGTCTGCCCATGAGACAAATGGAAATGTTCAACCAGAGCTGCTAGTCCTGGGGAATTGCTTCAGCAGCACTTACGCCTGACTAATATCTGTTTCTTTCCTTCTGCACTCTGCCTGTCACTCCAGATGGGAGAGGACACTCTGTGGGTAATTGGTTCCTGTTCCCTCTGTCTTCCTCATTCCCTCTTACTCACACACATCGCTGGTACCGTCTCTTCCATCATTCTGAGTCTGGAATAAAGTTATGATTTGGGCATCTCGCAGGAGGAGAAAAAGACGTGGAGTTCCTGAATGGGGAGAGCGTCAGTGCCATGGGAGGGTGGCAGGCAAGAAAACCAGAAAAAGAGACTTTGTGCTGCTGCAAGGGGAAGTGCAGCCTGGGTCTGATGTGGAACTGATCAGTTCTTTATTAACTTCCCCCCTTTAACTTCTGGTGCAGTAGAAATGCCGTCACTTCTCTCTCCACTCCGGGCAGAGCCAGCTCTGCCTGTAGGGACCTGGAGGAGCTGCAGCTCCTTGGCGCTGGCTCTGTGGCTCTGGAGCACATCTGCAGTGCTTGGGCCCGAGCACAGGAGCCAGGAGAGGCTCAGGCTGTGCTCTGCAGAGCCCTCCAGCCACTACGGAGGGGCTGCAGCAGCTCAGAGCTTCCTGGCATTGGAAAGAGATGTTGGGTCAAATCTGGAAGCACACAGGGGCTCATGGTAAATTCTCTGAGCCAGTCAGGGATTTTTTTTCCCTCCTCCTTGTGAGAGCTGGAGTCTTAACTCAAGCAATAAATCCAAATTCTGCTTTCAGAATTTCAGGCCCCAAGGCCTGCCATTTAGGGAAGATGGAGGATAGCTTGAGGAACCCCAATACGTCATTCCCTGTCCCTTCCAGCCAACATCAGTGTGTGAGCTGCTGCGAGGTTGGGCTCCTACCCTGCAGCTCCTTCTGATGAGCGTAGTAGGAAATGGTAGAATAGTTAACATCTGGCTTGATTATGCAGAATTATTCAGTCATTTCCGTAGTACCCTTTGTAAAATGCTTGCTGCTTGACAAACCAGCCTGTCTGCTGCTGCAGACAACAGTAGCAGAAATCCTCCGTGCACACAATAATATCTGGAAGTGAACTGGGTTCCTTCTTTTCCTCTGGACTTGGCTGCCTGTCGATATAAAGCGTGAAGTTCATCTGTATGCAAGACTATGAATAGGGATGAGGTGTAATAGTTGCATTTATTACTCCTCAGTGAGCCAGTAACAAGATGTAAATGATCTGATATATTAATCTAAACCATGGCTCGGCTTAGAGAGCAGTCAATAGAACAAAACTCTGCTCTGTCAGGCTGTTTCTGTGGGGGAGACTTGACAGTGTAATAAGCCTTATTTTATAAGCTCAATATTAATTGGATTTGCATCCTCTGGCTGGCTCCCTTTGGTCTCTGACTGATCCTTCTTTTGACTTTGGAATCAGTCGCTTTTATCTGTTGTTTTTTAAGTCAGCTAAGCAGAACTGGACAGCAAGAGCCTGGGTCGCTCCAGGAGAGGTGGCTGTTGAAAAAGATGAGGAATCTCCTCAGCTTCTGCCATGACCTCAAGTAGGGATAAACTGAGTCCCACACAGGAAAAAAGCTCTTAAGGCTTCTTAACAAAAAGCAAATTGAGATTTGTTCTTTTCTAACATCTACTTAGGGTGGTTAATGTTGCATCAGGTGGCTCCTGTGGGGACTGGGGGAAGGAGAGGTGCTGGGGGATAGGAGAGAGATCCAGGGAAGCACGGGGATTTGTCACATTTTACAGGTTTTATGGAGGCTGGTTATCATCTGGTAAGTCACTGTCTTACACCTCTGCTGCTCTTCTCAGGGCAATTTATCCTTTTTATCTGTGCTCTGATGGAGAGAGGTATGAAGCTTTATGGGATCTCTTGACCAGCGTAAAACACATTTGCTGTGAGATCTCTCAGGGAACAGGCTGGAAGGCATCAGAGCAAAGTTAATTTCCAAGTTTTTTGTGCAGAGGGAAAAGGTCAGAGCCTTTTTGGCTCTAAGCATGGGCACTCCTGGAAGTTTCTCCTTCAGCTCTATGGGGCATTTGTTCAATATTCTGACACATCAGCACTTACTTGAACAAGATGTGGGGCCTTTGTTGACCCCGTTTGTCACATGCTTTTTTAAAAGCAAACTGACTCCCCAAACCCTTATCAAATGGAAGAGCAGAACCATCCACGAGGTGAGCTGTGGTGTTCTGCTCTGCCAGTCCGGCCTTTTCCTGATGGGGCTGCCTCCTCCCTCATCCCTGCACTTGCATCATCCTCTGTGCACACTGTCAGGTCGTGTTCCTTGTCTGAATGTGACCCAAAAAAACCTCTGTTCTAGGCAAAAAAAAATTACCCTGGTCTTCAGAAGAAAAGCCTGGGCCACAGATAAGCCTGGAGATGTCTCTGCAGTGAATAACCACTGCAGATCTGTGCTTGTTTCCTCCTGGCTATCAGTCATCTGTTAAGTGCATTTTAAATATTCACAGGAGTGATGTTGCACTTGCAAACAGCGCTTGTAGCCGAGCCTGGGAGCCTGTCCTGATCTCTGAATTCTCCTGAGCGTGTAGAGTGATGTGGAGGTTTGAAAAATGGGCTTTGTCACTGGGAATGTGGTCTGGGTGCTTTGTAAAGGGAGCTTGTGGAGGGAGAGCTTCTAGGTGGGCTGCAGAAGGGCCCCAGAGAGGATTTAGTGTTTATGGAGGAATGTTTCAGTCACTTCAGACTGTGATTGTGTAGCTTGGCAGCAACTGGTACTGAAATAGCCTGGTGCACCGTGAGGTCTCTTTGCTTTTGGAGTGCCCGTTACATGATGAAGCTGTTTCCTCCCTGTCTGAGGGAGGGGAGCATCTTCAGAGCCCCCCTCTCTGAGCTGCTGTAAGAGCCAGCACGGATCCCATTCTCTTTCTTCCTTGTTGTTGAAAAGAGCCGCGTGTCGGAGGAACACAGCCAAGATGCTTTGTGTTTGCCCGTGGTTCGGAGCTGTTTCCTCGAAAACTAAAGCTTTCAGGAAGCGAGCCTTCCTGTCAGTTTTATTTTTATGCCATTTCACAGTTACCCCACTGGGTTTTGTGGAGCTGCTTAGGGCCTGCTGGCGGCAGCAGGGCTGAAGGAGAAGCACCGATGCACGAAACGCGAAGAAAGGAGATTTTGGTGCAGAAACGGGCGCAAGAAGGGATGGATTTTTGTTCTTACTAACCTGCAAAACGCTCCTGTCCACGGCAGGTAGCTCTCCAAGTAGCTCTGCTCAGCCAGTAGCAAGCAGCCCCTCTGTTCCCTGTGCTTTCCCAGCGCTGCATTTCCGTCTGTCCTGCACGCAGCAGCGATCCGTGCTCGCGGCGCCCGGGCTCCGCTCCGGCCGTCTGACACTCAGCTTAAATGATCTCGGTCTTCCTCTCCTCTCTCTCCTTCTCTCTTTCAGCTTGGCAGTGACCTTGGCGGGGGCATTGGAGGAAGCCCGGCAGTAAGTGCCATTCCGTTTTTTTCCCCAATTTCCAAAGCTGCTCAAAGCTCGGGGTTTTTCAGTGGAACCTCACCCGTTATGTGCTGGTGGAAGGTGCTTTTTAAAGGCCCGAAGATGTCTGAAAATGGATAAATGCAACTGAAACACACGGGTCCCCACCTATGCTGATTTGAGTCCAGCTGCCACCTGGACTTTCCTAAGAGCAGCCAGGGCCAGAGCTGTTCACTCTCTCTGCTTAGCTCTTCTTCCTCAGAGCTTTTAGTTGGAGCACCAGCGTTAACCCTGGCAGTGCCTCATCCTTGTGCAACTGCTGTAGCAGCTGAAAGGCCAAGGATGCTCATCCCTGCTCACAAAGCCTGGTCTGTAACCCTAACCCAGTGGCACCACAGACTTGCCTGAACTCAGTGCTTTCTCCTCCCAAGCTCCACGTAAGATTTTCTCCTGGACATCAGGGTCAGGTGCTCCGAGCTTTCCTACTACGTGTGGTCCAGTGCTGCCACCGGCCACCTCCTCTGTGCCTGTGCTTTGTGAGTGTCCTTGTGCCTACAGCCAGGGCATGGGAGAGTTTCAACCTGCTTTCAAAGCACCCTTGGCTTCAAGCTCATAGCAGCTTCTTCCAGAGAAGCATGGAAAGGGAATGAAACACGACTGGGAAATGCAGTGGGCAGGAGGGAGTGTGCTTCCAACCCACAGCCACAAGTGGTGTCCCCTAGAAAGCTCCGGTCCCTCTCCCCAGGACTCTGTACCCAGTAATTCAGTGAGGAAAGCTGTACTCCCTTCTGGAGGGAGGGCTTTTCAGAGATTCTTGTTATGGCTGCAGTCATTCTCTCTCCTCCTTTCCCTGCGAATCTGGCATTCCTTTCTTCCTTCAGCACGAGGGCAGAGGAGAGCCAGTGGCACAGCGCGCCTGTACAGCCAGGCAGCCCTCAGCAGGACCTGGCAGATAGTTCCTCTGGTGATCCTACCTACAAAGCCAGGTCTCTGCCCTCCTGGGCCAGCTAAAACCCCCCAGGCAGTTCTGTCCTGCTCACTCTGCCTGCTTCTGGGCTGCTGGCTGGGGAATCCTGTTCTCAAGCACAGCATTCATCCTGCTAGGAAGAGAATTTGGGAGTGTAACTTGAGTGTGACCGTCCCGTCTGAAGCTGGGCACCTTAAGGTTAATATTCCAGCTTTGGTGCCCTCATTTAAGTCCTGGGAGGGAAGGATTGCCCTTCTTGCAGGAAGGTTGTTCTCTGGCAGACTCTGCTTCGTGTAATGAACCTTTTGGGCCCTGGTGCTGAGAACGCAGAGCTCTGGCTTTGGGTGGGAGTACACAACACGGTCATGACTCCCTTGCTATCTCTGGATATGCAAAATCTTGCAGATTCCTGAAGGCTGACGTAGCTGGGGGAAGATTTGAAGCATTTGCTCTTCTCCCTGGGTTTATGTAGGGTAGATCCACAAAGCATATTGTCTTAGGAGAAGGAGATAGGGAGAAGAAAGATTCCTCTACAGTGGGAATAGATAACTGGAGCTATAAAAAATGATGTGGAAGCTTGGTTGAGGTGACAGCCGAGTGTAGGGATTAGCTGCCAAGAGCTTTGGAATTCAAATGCATAATTTAGCACTATTGATAAATCAGCGGGGAAGCTGCAACTGGCTTTAAAATATTTAGGATATTGCCCAAGCTCATGCTTTGTTTAATAAGCGGTGCTCACACGTGATGTTAATGAGTGCCTGTTCTCTCTGACTCCTCCAGGTGGGACAGACCTACATTCCCTCCTCTGTGCCAGCCACCTTTGCCCCTTCTCCCACCCCAGCAGTGGTCAGCAGTGGACTCAACGATCTCTTTGAGCTCTCGTCCGGCATAGGGATGGCTCCTGGAGGATACGTGGCTCCCAAGTCTGTACGTAAGGAAAAACAATCATCCCCAGTTTATTACCTTCCCTTGGGCTGCAACAAATCTGACATTGCTCACTCGTCCCATTTATTGTGGGTTTCTGGTGCTAAAACTTCAACTGAATCCCGTTAGGGGTGCCCTGGGCTTTTCAGCTGTGTGTTGGAGACCATGTTAGTTATTAGTTACAGACTTCTGGCATTTTAGCAGTTCCCTCATTTTACCTGTGGCAGTATTTCTCTAAAGAACAGCTTAGATAAGATCCGAGACTTTCAGTTGTGTCAGAGCAGCTTTCCTGCAGACCTTCTTCTTAACAAGCTTCCCCAGGAAACTGAGGGCAAGACACGGGTTGCAACAACTTTCCTGGCAGATTTGTTTATTTGGAGGAATCCAACGTGACAGTGGAGGTAAAATCACGTGGTTGGGATGATGTGGAATGCAGAGAAATGTTCTGTCAGCGACGGAGATCGCAGAGGCTTTGGCTGTAGCGTGAAGTTGGGAGGGATCATGAGACACAGAACATGGTTCTGGGAACTGGCTGTGGGGCAGCCACGGGGAGCTCAGGCTCCTGAAAGGGAATAAACAAAAATTAGCGCTCAAATAGTCCATGGATGGATAATCTTGAGCCATCCTCTGAAATCGAGGATCTCAAAGTACTGCAGACCATACTCAAAGCTTTTGGTCCTTGCAATTATTGCACCATATATAAGACCAAGTACAAAAACCCACAGTAATTCTGAGCTAAGTACTGCCTCATTTTGCACCACTCAGATTTGGGTCTGGGTTTTTCCCACGGAGGTGATTTGGGAATCCAGAACCCAACAGATAACAGTATCAGCCCTGTGATTTTTATTTGCTTCAAACTTTAGTATTGTCCTGCCTCTAATAGCCCCAGCAGCCCGTGGAGAAGGCTGTCCAGCAGCAGACTGGGTGAGTCTCACCTTGGTGTGATGGACACAAGCTGTCACTGCTCTTGTGCACACTAATGCTGTAGTAAATTCGATTTCTTACGTGAGTGCTGTGAGCAAATATGGATTAGGAGCAGCAAGCTTATTCCTCAGTGGTGAGCTCCATCCTTTCAACACCCCATGTCCCATCTTCCCTGTGGTGTTTCTTTAGCCTTTGTGGGCTTAATGTGCCAGTGTAGCTGGATTTCTGAGCTCAGGACTTCTGTTTATTGGAAAACTGTGCTTGTTTGTTATCTTCAGGCCAGGCTGCTCACGCTGAATGACATCTCTTGTGTTCAAGGTTTGGCTGCCTGCAGTGAAGGCTAAAGGATTGGAGATCTCAGGCACATTCAGCCACAGGCAGGGACACATCTACATGGAGATGAACTTCACCAACAAGGCTTTGCAGCACATGACTGACTTTGCCATTCAGTTCAATAAGAACAGGTAAGAAATTAATAGCGATGCACTGTGTTCAGTGGGAAAGGAGTTTGTGCCTCCGCTGCTAAATCTAGGGAGGGCTTGTGCGTGGGTGTGTAGTGCAGTCATGGGAATAGCTTGGGTGATACAGCCTGACCTCTCCATCACACAAAAATTGTGTGAAAGGGCTGAAAACACGGACTGATAAATCTGGGAGGAAACAGGCAGCAGACAGTCCCAACTGTGAAACAGCACCTGCCCCATTTAACCTCTGGGGAGTTTTTCAGCAGCCTCATGAGGTGTTAGGCAGGTTGGTGGGTTCATAGCCAGTGAGTGCCCTGGGGAAGACAAGAGCACAGACAGGCAGGATCTGAGCTGCACAAGTATCAACCTGTGATGCCTCTGCCTCCTGACTTAATTGCTGTGCTGCCCCTCGGACTGTCTGGAAGCACAGGACTCCTTCATAAAGCTGCTTGCCCCTGGAGGAGCTGCAGGCTGGGAGCCTGTGGCACATGCTCTCCCTGTAATAGGCAGCAGAACAATTTTGTCAGAAGCAGCAGCCACTTGAACGTTTAGAGCTTGGATGATACAATTCAGATCGTTCTCGGAAACGGACATGGCACGGCAGCACAACCACGGTGTCTTCCCACAAATACCCTTTGCAGAGAGTTTATCCTGTGCTTTGCTGTGTGTTATCTTCAGCAAGGACCAGGCTACTTCTTATCAAGACTGCAAAGAGTATCTTGTGGCTGACGTGTTCTCTGTATTTCTTAATATCACTTCGCTGGAAAAGGGTTCTCTTTACTGAAGATCCACAGAAACCATCTCTTTAATCTCACTGTTAGCCTTGCAAATTCAGGATTTCTTGGGACGAATAAGATTTACTTAGAAAAGTCATTATGCTAAGTAAGTCTTAGTAAATGTTCTCCCTGGACTGCCATCTTTTCTGGAGAGTTTTGCTAAGCTGCTCTATGCGAATGTTTCATGCAAATTGGCCTGGAAAAAAAAAAAAGGCATTTTGTTTGTGATTTTTCCCCACCATCAAGCTGTGTTTTAGCCACACCTGCATGGTACTTCGAGGATATAGAAAGTTTAAATTCTGTACAGTAAACCTGCAGTTTTTCCTCTTGCAGCACAACCTGCTACTGTTTACTCTTTTCCAAATGCTGTTCTCCTGTCACTGCTTTCCACTGTGGCTGGTGCATTCGAAAGAGCTGCAGGGGGCTGGTTCTTTAAGTGTAAATATTAAGGTTTGTGATCAGGAAGTTTCTATTGCTTTTCCCTCCTTTCCTGCTGCTGCTAATCGCATTCAGTGCGGTCTTGGGATAAAGCATTAAAAAAAAAAAAATAAAAGAAAGTTAAAGCTCTGCTGTGCTGTAATGTCCCAGCCCCGTCGTAACAAACTGCAGGTTTGGTTTTCCTCTGAGTCCTAGGGAAAACACGAGGGGTCGAGTCCTCCAAGGTGAAAGGGCTGCAGAAGGCAAATCATGTGGCTAAGCCCTTGCTAGGAATATTCCTATTTCAGCTTCCCAGAGCTGAAAACTAAGGAGAACCAAGAATGGGGCATTTATTGGTTTCTGAAAGAGTGACAAACCTGATAAATGTGGCTGACTGTGCAGAGACAGCATCAGGCTTTGAGTGAATAAAATAAAAATACACACCTATCCATCCTGCAAATGCCCTGAGACCTCTGAGCTGATGGGAATTCTGCTAAAGAGAAATGCATTCATGAGTGGACACCAAAACACCAAAACATCTGGGCTTCCATCTGCTTTTGGAAAGCAGCTGGTCCATGGTACAGGAGTGCCGTGTTAAGTGTGAGCTGCTTTCCCTCTTTTCCACGCTGAGCAGAGGTGCCTGTGGAATTAAATGTTCCTTGGACTGCACAGGCAAGTAAACATTGCTGGGACACATCCCCAGTGAAGGAGCCTCCAACCAAGCAGCCGAGCCAGGTGCTGTCAGTCAGGACCAGGCAGCTGGATGTGTTGATTCATTTGTGCTGCAGCGCTGTTCCAAGCCACATGTTCCTCCTTGGCTGCTGTTTGTTCTGTGCTGGCTCCAGTTCCCTCTGCCCCAGCTCCCAGGGATGCAGCAGCCATGCAGTGTGTGATACACCCTACCTGCAGTGCTCTGGAGCTCAGGGAGAGAGAAACAACGCCTGGCTCTGAGTCCATGTCATTCCTTGCTGGCCAGGCTGGTGCTCAGCACACAGACCAGTGCCATGCAGGAAATGGGAGAGTTCCCAGGAGCTGGTCCCTGGGGCAGGATGGTGAATTTGTCAGCAAGATCACCCTGAGTGAGTTTCCCATGCCTTGTCCTACTTTGTCTGCTCATTTGAAGTGTTCCCTCCCTGGAGTAACAGCAGGGGCAGCTCAGGAGTCGTGGGAAGATGAGCCAGGTGGTGCTGGACAAAAGGAAGGTTATATTTTGGACAATGCAGGATGGCTCTCATCACCTGTGTTTTTCTCTTGCCCAGCTTTGGGGTCATCCCAAGCACCCCCCTGGCCATCCACACACCTCTGATGCCAAACCAAAGTATTGATGTCTCCCTGCCCCTCAACACTCTGGGACCAGTCATGAAAATGGAGCCTCTGAACAACCTCCAGGTAAGGCTTGTCTCGTTCTGGGCGGGGGGGAGCTCAGCAGCTGCTCAGCCCAGTTTGTTTGGCCCAACGCAGTGTGGTAAGACTCTAATCACAAAATACCAGGTGTAGCCAGGCAGACCTCGTGGATTTGGGCCTTGAGTCTGGCCAAAACTTAATCCTCTTCCTTCTCCTAGCTTCTCTCAGAAGAACTGAAACAGAAGCTTCTTGAATTTTGTGACTTTTCAAACACCTCAAACCAACTGCTTGCATCTGTGTAGATTAAGGGCTTTGTTCCTGTAACACTCTTCTGTAAACTGGGCATGGGGTTTGGCTGGACTTAAGAACTGGAGCGGGTCTGAACAGGGAAAGAACCTGTGGTGGAGCAGGCAGAGACAGCTGTCAGTAAGAATTGAGGCAATTAAAGGAATTGCAGGAAAGATGGCAACTGCTGAGTGATGAATATTTCTCCGGTGCTCTTAAATTCCAGGGTGCTTCACAAAGACACATCCCTGCCCCAGACAGCTTAATCCGAGGCAAACAGTGTGTTCCAGGAAAGGCAGAGGAGAAATGACATGAGCAGCCCATGTTTCATTAATGATGGTGTTGGTGCATGGCAGGGACAGCACTCCCTGGAGGAGCCTCTTGATCAGATTGGGGCTGTCAATCTGATAAAGACAGGACAGATCCAGGGAGATGTTCCCTTCTGCTTTGGACCAGAGACTGTCTCCCGTGGTCTGGAAGTCATCAGGCAGACAGTTCTCCCTGGAAGGAGGTTCTTCCCCACCGCTGCCATGTGCAGCTGCTCTGTGGAGTGGAGGTCAGTGACTCCTGCCTCTGCTCTGGGTCCTCCAGGATGATTTTCCCAGTATCCCAAAATGCAGTTAACTTGCACTGCAGCTCTCTCTCTGTCACCTCAGGTCTCCAGGAGGTGGAACTGGCTTGAGTTCCTGCAGCCCATAGAGGGGAATATTTTGAAGCAGCTCATTCTCTTTTTAGTTGAAGAGAATGCAATGAAAGTTACTATTTATTCTGCCTGAGCAACTGTTTTTTCCCCTTCTTTTGACTTCCATTCTGGGGCTTATGACTTATTGATGAGTCTTTGGGCAAACAGCTTGAAATAGCTTCTCTGGCACTCAAAGGAGCAGTCCCACACTCGGGCTCCAAGCGCAGTCATGCGCCGGGGGAGCGCACAGACAGTGAATGAATTCCATGGCCTGTCTTCCACAATCGGCCCTTCCGGCCTCTGGGAGAGCTGGATTCCCTCTGCAACCAGGGCGTGAAGGTGCGGGTCAGCTTTGGGTCAGCTGTGGTGAAATCCGGCTGCTGCTCTGAAGGGAATGCGGAGGTGACAGTCCCAGTCAGCCGCCACGGCGCTGGGGACTCTCCACAAGGCAGCCTCAAGTCGCTGCTTCCTTTGATCAGGAAGGAAGTGAAGTATTTGGGTTATTAAATCTCTAAAGGGCTTGGAACATGGTTTGTTTCTTGTAGCATCTCCTGCTAGAACAAAGCTAAGAGAAAACATGTGAGGAAACCTCCAGCTACTTTCTGTTGAGACAGTGGAGCATTCATTAGTGCCAGACTCAGTTGTTAATTTGCTGAAGCTCTCATTGCCATAGAAGTTGGCTGCCCTTTTACAATTGGGGAAGCTGCCATATGGAGTAATAGTATATTTCTCTGCAAAGAGTTGAATCATGGTAGCAGATGCCAAGTTAAAAAGAGCACTCCCCTTACTTTTGTGACAGCAGTGGGCTTGATGGAGATCTATCAATGCCCTGACAGCCAAGGCTCTGGTTTTGTTTTGTGGGTTCACGTGGAAAGGATTTGTCTTGAAACATTCAGAAATCGCTTTGGTGACCTACTTAGGGAACAGTTTATAGCATAATATAGGAGTAGGGAATAGAAATGCTCCTGTATTCATTGAAGAACCAAAACACTCGTCAGGTTGAATTTACTTAATGTGGATTTTTTTCTCAGCTAGGGAACGCTGAAGCAGATGCAGGGCTGGTTTGAACCTGAGGACCTTATGTTCATCTCCTGTTCTGGTGGGAGTTTTTTGTTTTTAGTAACAAGAAAAATAAGTCCTGAAGTAACCAAACTGATAGCTTTCAACTTTTTGTCATGTTAATGAGACACTTCAAAGACTAGTTGTACATTCCTTAGGCAACTATTTCAGAAGTAATGAATTCATGTCTTGTTCGGGTTATTTTTATTACCATTTCTAATCTTTCACCCAATACAGCTCATTTAATCTTGACATTTGTAATCATGGGGAGGAACTAAAATATTTGACAAGGTAAAGAAAAAGACGTTTTTGCAAGGAGATGAGGGAGACTGAAATATTTTCAGAGGCTTGCTTAGGTAAAATATAGCTGAAGAGTCTTGTGTTTGCTAGTCACCTTGCATCTCGTGATGCTGAACACCAGGCTTCTCCCTTGCATCCCAGAGTGATCGTGATCGTTTTCTTGACTCGTTGGCTCAGCTTTAACCCCCAGTCAAGCAGAGATTTATCCAAAGGGTAAAGCCAGACTGGACACAGCACTGCAGGGCTGAGCAAACCCCAATCCCTGCTCTCTGCTTCGTCTTTTTCACTGCTGTCACGTTAAAAAGCTGCCTTTGGAGTGTGCCTGTTGCTAAAGACAATCTGACTTAGTTATTTGTGTGCTTCTAACTTCTGGTGGGGGACACCCTTGCAGTGCCTTGTCAGCATTTTGGGGGCTGCCTGGTGCTTGTGGGGGCTGTGGTCCCCTGCCCTCTGCAGAACCTGGCACCAATAAATAACAACGAGCCCTTGCCCAAAGGTCTGTGAGAGGCTGTGTTGACCTTCCTGGGTGTTTGGCAGCCATGGAGATGTCTCTGGGAGTTGTACAGGTCTCCCTGGCTCCTGTAGTGTTGCCTTTTCACAATCAAAGCAGTGGTGACGCTGCTGGTGACGTGTGGGCTGCTAGGGTCATACCAAGTGGGAGAGGTGGGCTGGGTGAGGTATCTTTGCCACCACGGGTGTGAGACCTTCAGCTCTCAAAGAGGAAGGTGGGTTCTGAAACAGGGATTTGCACTGGTGAGGAATATTCAGTCTTTCCAGATACTTCTTCAAGTCAAATTTGGAATTAGAAAACGCCTGGGCTGAGAGCCTTTCTATGCTGAAGAGAACCATTGTTCCTAATAATTGGCATTTTAACAGCTATGAAATGCTGTGAAATTGAAATACCCATTGGAGCACACGAGAATTGCTCCCCTAATCCTGGAAATAGGTGAAGTGGAGCCAACCTGCTGCCAGAGTTTCGGAGCTCAGGCCTGGCCTGTCATGGCACAGATCTGATCATCTCTTCTGTGAGGTTATAGCCCCTTGCAGCAGACAGTACAGTTGAAAACAAGCTGTAGGCACTCCTGGAGCAGCAGCAAGCCTGCCTGGGGCTGGAGCCTCTCTCTTGGGATCCACATTCAGAATGCACCATCAGTGTGTCACATTCCCCAGCCTTACCTGCTGTCAGCTGCCAGCCCTGTTTGCTGCAGCTACAGAGCATGCAGCTGAAAGAAGCTTGAATTTTCCAAAGTTGTTTGGTGGGGTGTTTTTTTTTTTTTAATTCTGTAAAATGATCTGAGTATGGAAAGGGAAGGATCTGCCAGCTGCATTTCTCCCTGAAAAGGGGCACTTGGAAACACAGACTTGCTGCTGGGCAGTGTGAGGTGCAGAACGCTTTCGTTTCTTGAAATTAGTTTGGCAAAACATTTTGGTAGAGCCAGAGGAGGAAGGTGCAGCTTCTTTGCTGAGGAGATATCAGTGTTGCTGATGCAGTAGATGATGCTCGTTCTTCCAGTCCCAGCTCTGCTGGAACTCATCACCTGTGCTCCTCCACGCTCCAGCGGACCCGCTGGAGCTCTCGTTCATCAGAGCTGTTAATGTCTCTCAGGTCACAAACCCAGCACTCAGAACCTGGAGACAGATTTCACACATCCTGCTCTCCGTGAAAACAAGGCTGGGAATCATTGTGAGCAGCAATTCCAGCCAGCAGATGTTCACCCTCCAGAGCCCACTTGATAAATGGCACAACAGCTGCCCGTGTGTGAGCGGTGTCAGAGCCACTGACCAGCCACCACAGAACACCTGAGGGTAGCTAGATGGGGAAGATGCTTCCTGGGTTTGTTGCCTGGGTTGTTCTTTAACATTCTCTACTTGTGTGAGTCTTATTTCAGCAAGGAGCCCTCCTGGGAGCGCTCTGAATTAAGGACTTGGATCACAGCTTGGCATCTGCGGCCAGTTCCTCACTCGGCTGTGGAAAGCTGTTGGTTTGGGGGTTAAGAGCATGTCTGCCACATGGTACAGCACATTTATAAATTGTACATTTTGAACTTGACGTGCAGCAAGGCACACGAGAGCAGAACCCTCCCAGTAACTCTCTGTTCCCTGACCATTGACGTAACCCAGCCTCGCCGTGCGTGCACAGCCCCGGCTCCGGGCTCATCCCTGTGGGGAGAGCACACGGCTGGCAGAGGCTGCAAGCACCCCTGGGATCCTGGGAACCCCACCTGTCGCACAAAATGAAGTGGAGGAGCAGCATTCCCTGGGGGCAGAGCAGCAGGCTGGCACAGAACAAGCCGTGACCTCGTGAGGTAAAAAAGACTCTGCAGAGGAGAGTTGTTCTTGCCTTAACAGTTTGGCTGTTACCAGGCTCTAAAGCAAAACCCAACTTAAGTAAATCCTTAATTTAGTGTAGGTGCTAATGGGATTCCAAGTGGGTATGTTGTGTACTTGCTGCTGATGGAAAGCATCTGTGTTGCTTTCAGACTTGACTTTGAAAGTCAATTCTGTTGCTCAAGTCTGGGATTTAAAGCGTCAGAAACCTACACTATTGAAGAAAATAACTGAACGTTGTTCTTATGAGGTACCTCTTCCCCAAAATACCACGTTTGGGCTATTAGAGGGCTGGACTGCAAGAGAGCTCAGCAGAAGGGTGCTCGTGCTGCAAGGTGAGCAAATAAATTCCTGGGCTTATTTCTAGAGGTGTTGCTTCCTCTAGTCAGATCACAGACAAGACATAAGTGGTTTGAAACCCCGAGCCAATTTTTAGTGGTCTCACACCTTTTCAACAGTCAAGCATCACACAAAAATCTGACACCTTTTGACTTCTATCCCTCAGAGCTTTGTAGGCTGCTTGACTAAATCCACAAGGTACTAATATTTTTTTTATTCCTCTCTGAAAGTTCACAGATGGAAAGCCATTTTTATTAAAAATTCTTCTGTTTCAACTCTGAAATATCTGAAGCTAAAGGTCTAGCTAAAGATTTAATAGTTCATGTCCAGATCAGCAGGTTAAAGCTGCAGAGCCATGAGCAAAGTTAGTCTGGACTGGCGGATTTGCTGAATGCAAGCAGAGGTTCCTTTCAAGCATGTCAAACCTGGAGAGACTTCTCAGCTCCTGCTATCACAGCAAATGTCATTGCCTGTCTCAGGATAATGTTCCCACCTGAGGAGCACTGGATTTTTTGTGGCAAGTCACTGTTATTACCTGCTCAGCTTCTTGCAGATGCTGCTGGGGTTCTGCTGTCTGCCCGTGGCTGCTTTTGTAGCCTGTCAGATGGCACTGGATGCTCCTGACGTGGAGCATGACCTTGGGAAGCTGTTACCAACTCAGGGAACCTCTTCTTGGTGTGAGTTTCCCCATCCAGGTGTCTGCAGGTGCCTTTTCATGGACCAGATCTTGTGGAGCACAGTGGCTGAGGTGGTGAACGATGGAAGCTTATTTTGAGGAGCTCCCCAGTCGTGTCCTAATGATAGAGGTTAAGGAGAGCTTTCTCCATCCTGTGTGCAGAAGTTATTTGTGACAGCTGATTCCTGCATGATCAAGGTGACACGTGATGTCATTCCTGAAGCCAGTGATGCAGTTTGGGAGGAAGGCTGGCATGTGGCTTCGTTTTTCTTTACTGGGAAGAAACTGCACTTCAGAGCATCTTAATTGGGTAGCTCTCCAGAGATAGCCAAAGCAGCTTACTCAGTGTGTTTCTGCAGAGTTGAGAAGCAGGTCAGCAGATACCTTTTTATAGCATCCTTATAACTGCAGGGACAGGGCTCGCATTTTAATGTGGAGTGTGCCTCTAGAACCGTGACTGGAGGGAAGGAGCTGCCTTCCAGCCCCTCTTGTAAGAAACTGCTGTTGTATGGCAACGACAATTAGCTACAAAAGCTGAGTAATCTCTGTTGTTCTAAGGCAAGGCAATTAATCATTGCATCAGACTTGGAAAAGATCTCGGGTCATGCAGTGTAGTCCCTGCTATGCTTTGTTGTTTTGCTACAGTTCCTCTTCTTGAGAGCATTGTCAAGGCTGATTTTAAGTAGTCCAAGCACTGGAGCTTCTCTCTTCCTCAGAGGAATTTCGTGCTGCTTAATAATTCTCACTATCGGTTCTCCCAGACATTTAGCCTAAATTTTCCCTCTTCTGGCTCATCTCCATGACTTACATCCAAGCAGAGCATCTGGAATGGCTACACTGCTGTCCCTCCCCCAGCTCTCCCCTCCCAGACTCGGAGGTGCATTTTTGGCTCCTCACCCAATGTGTTTTATCGTATTTTGCAGAGGTGAATCACTGAAGTCCACCCACCAATCTGCTTTTTACCCCTCTGGTGCCTCTGGTTCAAACACTGAGCACTCCAGCTCGTGAGCATGACGCCAGCAGCCGGAGCATGTAACAACTCCCTGCTACAGAGAGCCAATCCACATTTTTTCCTCAGCTGCACCATCATTTACGTGGTTTTAGTGGGCTTTAGACTAATCCCTTCTTAAGCTGGTTTGCCCTGTGGGAATTAAATTCAAGCTGCTACCTTTAGTGATGGCCAAAAAGTGGGAACACCACAGATTATCACATCTACCTTTCTTTGCACTTCTGGGACCTCCCAGTTGCCAGAAGAGTTTGTTTGGGAGCTTGATCTCCTTCCACTTGTCTCTGGCTTGCATGCATGTCTGGTTCATTGCCCTTCCTTGTCTATCCACAGCTGGTTTTTACCAACATTTGGGGGTGTCTTTCTAAACTTGCCCCTATGGGACAGTAGATTTTCCCAGTAGGACACCAGTATATGTAATTATTAATGTCAGTGAAGCTTGTCCTGGCATAAATCTTTGCAGCAGCAAATTTATTCCTTTGGCTCAGCATTTAGCATGGTCTGGTTTGTGTTTCAGCTGGGTGACAAATTGGAGAGCTCCCTCTGTGCTTTTTCAAAGGAAGTAGGAGCTCAGATGGCTCCTGAAATTCCCCACACAACCTCAGTTCTGGGTCTTTCTTTCAAGGCTTAAGATTCCTTCGTTGCAGGCAATGGCAGGTGCCTGCTGAGCTGAGCTCCCATGACGCTCTCACTGTGTGGGCTGACGTGGGGAGAGCACGAGAGGCATGGAAATAAAGCCCAGAGCTGCCTTTTCCTGTGCTGTGTTGTGACAGGGCACCTCTCAGCCCTCCAGTTTGCTCCTGCTTGTCCCAGCAGCTCTCAGCCTGGGGAAAACTGTTAGCAGAGATTAGTGGGGAACATGGCAAGTGTGTGTGATAAAGGCAAAGCAGATAAAGGCAAACTCCCTGGCTGGTGGAGTTTAATGACACTGAGAATTAAGTCTTTTGTCAAGTGATCTTTTGTTACCTGATTGCTCTGTAGCAGGGCTTTCTTCTTCCAGGAATCAGCACCCTGCACATATTCCCTGTTTAGATTTCACTGAGGGAAAGGCAGGAGCTTTGGGAGATGCTGCAAGGAAGATGCAGGCAGTGGGACCCACTCGAGGCTTTCTAGAAAGTGTCTGGACTGAGACAGATTAATCAAGGAGGTGAAAAATAAGGAAATGAAGGTGAAAATAAAGAATGCACAGGGGGTTGGAGCTGGGGCATTACAGGAGTGAGGTGGCACAGAGGGGTGATGAAGAAGCTGGTGTTTAATATGACACGACAGTAGCTGTGTGCAACCAGGAGGGTGGGATGTGCCTGGGAGGTGTAAGAAATGAGGAGAGGGAGAGGCTGGAGAAGAGCAGGATAGAACAAGGAGGCTGCTGTGAGCCCCTGGGTGGAATTGGCTCCGAAGCAGCGCAGTGAAAGGCTCACAGGAGAAGATTGGGCAGCTTTTAGTGAAAATGGAGCAGGGGACTGGTCCTTGTCTGAAGCTGCCCAGGAGCTCAGTACCAACCCTCCAGGGAGCCTCCCATTCAGAGCTCGCCTCTGCTCAGAGAGAGCACTCCAGGGTGATGAGACTGTGGGAAATCTTGTGATCCCTTTGGATTTCCAGCCGAGAGAGACTCTTTAACCCTCCCTGTTTCTTCTGTAACAGGTGGCTGTGAAAAACAACATTGACGTCTTTTACTTCAGCTGCCTAATCCCTCTCAACGTGCTTTTCGTAGAGGATGGCAAAATGGGTGAGTGCTTGGAGGTGTGTGGTCAGCCTCCTTCGGCCAGGCTGTGCTCCCAGTGCCCCTCTGGGTGCAGTCTCCTGGCTGGGTTTCACCTGTGCCTTGACCTTCAAGCCATTGCATCTCAGCAGGTCGGGTCTGGTGGCCTGTCCCTGCTGTCCTCCAGCGCCAGTAGCTGCCAGGACCCAAGTCCCTTCCTCTGATTCTGTCTGCCTGACAAAAAATCTGTTTTCTTCGAAGCTGATTTTTTTTTTTTTTGTATTTGTATTTGTTTGGGTTGGGGTTGTTGTAGTTCCGGGGTTTTTTGAGGGGTTGATTCACTTGAATGGGTCTAGGATTTGCCTCCATACCATTTCCACTAGAATTTGTGCATTCCTAGTCACCTTTATTAAATTTTTGTTTGAATTGGCTGGAAGTTGCTTGAAAAGCAGCTTTCACTAACGTAATCCTAAATGTGTGGATCTTCTTTCTCGTCAAGTCCTGCATGCTCATGGCTTGTAAACAGCTCATATGGCAAAGACTGTCTCTCTTTTGGGGGAGGCCAAAATCCATCAAAGCTTTGCTGCTTTTACAAGGAGGCTGAGGTTGTCACAGGAGTAAATCCTGGATCTATCCCCAGCAGGGCAAAAAGTTACCAAAAGCTCTTTAGTGTGTCTACCTTGAAGCATTCTGTGGTGTGTTAATTAACGCTGGGGTCCTGTGAGGATCCCACAGTGCTGATGGGGTTTGGGTTTTTTTTGTTTCTAGAGCGCCAGGTCTTCCTTGCAACATGGAAGGATATTCCGAATGAAAATGAGCTTCAGTTCCAGATTAAAGACTGTCACCTGAATGCTGGTGAGTAGCTTCATTCTGCCATGCTGAGAGCACTTCTGATGCATGGCCATTAAACATCACCCTATTAATATCACCTGAGTGAAATAAGCTTATGGCTAATGAAGAGATAAGTGTTGCACTTTTGAATAGAGCAGCCTGGGATCCTAGGGCTTGTTTCAGTCAAAAACTTTAGCTGGGATTCCATAAAAGCACGTCTAAAATCCTAAGTCTTTGATTTGACCGATCTGTTTGTTCCTTTCATTCTGAACCTTTGTATTCTTGTTTTCCCTTTTATACTTTGCTTCCCTGCAAAGCTGCTCTTTAAATAGAGCTGAATACGGTGTTGGGGCTGTTCAGCAACGCTGTCCTGCTGCTGGGAGTTTTGAACAAAGTGTTCCAGCCCTGCTGCATCACCCTGGGCCACTCACTTCACCTTTTGGCAGCTTCTTTCTGTCGTGGAAGATTAACCCTGCAGACACTGCAGGGCGTTGGGAGGACAGGCTGTGTGGGAAGGGTCTGTTGTCAGCTGAGATATTGATGCATTTCGATCATGTTTGGTCCTGTTCCGTTTGCTCGGCCATGGAGTTGCCTCTGTGAGCATCCTGTATGTGTGACCTTACTACTGCTGCAGGATAAGGGAATGTGAAAGAGTGGAATGGGGCCAGCGTAGCAGCTCTGCTCCTGTTCAAGAGGTTCTGGACAGGAGCCAAGTGATTCTACCAAAAGCTGCTCTGTTTCACAGATGAAAGAAGTGTCCCTATTGATTACCAACCCTGTAACCTTTTTATTCTCTCATGCCTGCTATTACACAACGAACACCCTCGTGCTTCCATAGCAGACAGAAACCACGGGTCTCTTTGTATTCATAATTATGACTATTTTGGAATAGAAAAGATGGAGCACGCAAGAGGAGGGGAGAAAATAGCAGCTGTTGGACCTTATGACTTGATTTCACTGTGGGGTTTCAGATGAGAACAACCTCTGTGCCTCCCCCAGTCCTCCCTCTGCTCCTGACCGAGCTTGGCATCGCCTCTCCCCCTGCACTGCAGAGCTGCTGCTGCCGGTGCCTTCTGCCCTGCCTCTTTATCTCCAGTCAGAAACACTGGAAGCTGCTCAGTTTGGTGTTGAGGTGCTGGCTAGCAGGGGTTGGGGTTGGGAAGGAGAGAGGAGGGTGATTGGGAAGATTGGCAGTCCTGCAGCCTGGCCTGTCCCCCTCCTCCCTCTGGAAGAAAGTGTTATGAAACCTGGAGTGACAGAGTGCTCCCCATTCCAGGAGGGTTTGCCAGCTCAGGGCCAGACTGCTGGCCTGGGATGCTCAGAGGACAAGTTACCAGCTCTCAGGGAGAGCAGGGAACACCAGGCAGTTCCTCTGCAGTGGGATCTGCAGCGTTTTCCAGGGAAGAGCGTGGCTGCAGAGCCTCTCCAGAGCACGATCCATCCCTCAGGATGCTCAGGGGAGTGCAGGATCTGCCAGGACCTGCCAGGACCTGCCGGCCTCTTTGGCTTGTGCATTGCAGAAAGTGGGTCACGCCTCATAAACAGATTCCAAACCCTTCCATCCGCTGAGGCTTCTGTTCCTGTGTTTCAGCTGCCGACACCTCCTCCCTCTTGCAACTCTTCCTTGACCACCTGGGCTCGGGCACGGAGCAGGCCAAGAGCTTGCAGGAGGGAAAACCAGGGGAATCTTGTGTGCTTGCCTTAGTCCCTTGGTTTTTAATCTACCAGTGCAACCCTGACTCAGGCTGCTCACCTTGACTTCCTACAGGCAGTAACCTCCTCTAGCTCAGACCGTCCTAAGGGCATCAAGCCTCACCTGCAGAAGGATCAGCCAAATCCAAAACCCATGGAGTGCTGGGATTCCAGCATCCTCAGGGGTGGAGGCTTCTCACGGCCTGGCAAGTGAGACACAGCAGGGCAGAGGCAGACTAGGCTGGATGAAATCTGGCAGGAGCTGAATCCATCTTGCTTCTAGTTTACACCAGAGCAAGGGTGTGTGCCTGGCCATGTGCCTCAGCAGGGTGATAATTTTTCAAGATTCACAATCTTGATTGTTTAAATCCAGTGAAAACAGGCTTAAGACACCTCCTTTCTTCCAAGAAGAGCAAGTCTGGATATAAAATCCTTAGAAACTTGATCCTTGTGGAGGAAGGGCTGGTTCCTGTTCCAAACACTCTCCTGTAGGAGATGTGTAACCACAGTAAAGCTCTCGATTTGGGCTGTCAGTGGTTGTGGTGTTCATTGCAGCTTTGCAATGCCCTCGTGGCAGAGCTGCACAAAACCCTGCAGGTTCCAGCAGCTCCTCCCCAAACCTGAGGAGACGCTGGGTTTGTGCAACCTTCCAGCACAGGGAACAGCTCCAGAGCAGCGTCCTTATCCCTGCTGGGATCTGCTGGGATCAGTCATTCATTCCTAGGTTGAGCCCCCCCACCCGGTGGTGAGTGCTCAGGGACACCATTCATGCCTCAGCCTCGCTGATCCCAGCCCAGTGACGCGAGTGGAGCTGCAGCTAAAAATACCTCTGCTCCCAGTGCTGTGCCCCAGCACAGCTCCAGCAGCCTCTTGGAGCCGTGTGGAGCAGCTGTGCTGGGAGAGGCTGGTTGGGAATGTGATCCCTGCACCCTCAGTGCCTGGCTTTCCTTCTCCCAGCTTTTCCTTCTCCTAGCTTTTCCTTCTCCCAGCTGCAAACAGCCTTTGTTTTCCCAAGTTCTCACGTCTGTGCTGTGTTTCAGTGGGGCTGAAGTTCTGTGCAGACATCCTGGAGGCCCTACAGAGCAGCCGAGCAGGGCACGCTGCTCTTCCTCAGGGGAGAGACTGAAATTTGAATTTCTTTTTCTCTAAACACCCAGCACACAGTCCCTATTTAGCTTTTAAAGGCAGGAGCTTTGGGAGATGCTGCGAGGAAGATGCAGGCGGTGGGACCCACTTGAGGCTTTGTAGAAAGTGTCTGGACTGAGACAGATTAATCAAGGAGGTGAAAAATAAGGAAATGAAGGTGAAAATGAGGAGTACACAGGGATTTGGAGCTGGGGCATTACAGGAGTGAGGTGGCACAGAGGGGTGATGAAGAAGCTGGTGTTTAATATGACACGACAGTAGCTGTGTGCAACCAGGAGGGTGGGATGTGCCTGGGAGGTGTAAGAAATGAGGAGAGGGAGAGGCTGGAGAAGAACAGGAAAGAGCCAGGCTGCTGCTGTGAGCCCCTGAGTGGAACTGAGTGGAACTCTGAAGTGAGTTAGGCTTGGAACAGGGATTTGTTGTGGGCTGCGATTTTTATCTGTCAAAAAAGCAGCTTGTGAGTTTTCTTGTGCGGCCAGAGCTGTCTGTCACCGTGCAGCAGCCACCTTACAGCACCTCCTGTGCAAACTGCAGACTTCTCTCCAGGTTATTGCTTTTCTTCCTTCAAACAAAAAGGAGATAAACACAGGCAGGCAGCGGAGATGCTTCCGTGGGAGTCTGTGCTCCCAGGCCTTTGTAGGCAAAAGGTCCATCCTGGGCCCACAAGGCAAGCTAAATAGGATTGATTTGAGCTTTGGTGGCTCGCAACACGGATGGCAAAAAAAAGCTCCTGTCCCTGGCAGCTCACCCCAAAACAGTGCACAGAACAACCAGAGAGTCTTGGCTGCTTCAGGTAGCCCAGAGCGTGGCCAGTGAAGCCAAGAATAAGGTGCCAGGCTGTGGGATGAGGAGCAGGTACCCTTAAGTGGTCTGATCTGTGAGCTGAGCTGTGTCTCTACCATCTTTGCTTCCAAAGGAAGCAAATCCTGGGCTTTTGAAGGTATTCCCACCGTTCCCAGTGACTCAGGGAGAGATGAGTGCTTCCTTCTGGGTTTGGGGCTCAGGTTCCCAGCGGTCAGAGATGGACCTGGCCTGAGGCTGTTCCTGAGGGCTGCAGCTCTCTGGCCACGGAGGAACAAGTCTCTCTGGAGCTGTGTCATGGGACCAAGGTGTGCTTAGGATGCCCTGCACATCTTGAATTCATCAGAGCTGTTTTCATGCTTCAGCCTCTTAGGAAGAAGTTGGGATGGTTCCCTGGAGAAAACCTCATTCAGAAATAATGAAAACACAAGGTCGTGGTTAGAGCCCAGCATTCTCATCTCTCATGAATCCACTGCTAATTTAATTGATTTGGGGGTTTTTAAATGAAAACACAAGAATCTAGTGCATGAAAATAGATTCCTTAACTGTCACAGCTCAAATATTCTGGGTGCTGTTGGTGCAACTGAGGTTTCCCCCGTAACTGAGCGTGCACTAAAGCTCAGTTTGCCTTGTTTACACTGGGGTTTTTTTTTCAACGTGCTAAGTTTGACTAAATTCTAAAGGATCACTACATTAGGATATGCAAATCAGATGAGCTGAATGTTTTTTCTTTTTCCTAAACACTGCTTACCCAAACCCACAGAGTGGAAGAGGATGCGCTGACTTGCACATGGAGATTGCCTCCCGTTTAATGGCACTCAGTCAGTTGCTGTGCTGTTCAGCACAGGAATTTTGGGGTTATTTGCTTATTACTGGCCCACAATTTGGTGTGAAACAACAGCTTTTTTGTTTAGAGTTGAACATGGCTTTATTGGTATGCAGTGGTCACTTTGTTTTTCTCCCCCAAGTAATTTGCTAATGCCAGAACAAAGAGAAATTGGATTTTTTTGATGAAACAACCTGGGGGACAATCATACACAAGCTTCCCTGGTTTGTTGGTTTTTTCTGTATGTGCAAATCTTGTGCCTGAGAGCTGAATAAATTACAGAACTGGTGCATATTCCATGTCTTGGAAATTAAGGTACTGTCATTACATTGCCCCAAGGTGCCTCCCCACTGGATCAGTCTGTGCTTGGTATTTGAATGCAGTTCTTGGCTGGATGCTCAGAATCGTTTAGGTGCTGCTAGAAATGGCACAGGGATGTTCTCAGCTACCACAACATAAAATATAGGCATTAAATTCTACTTTCTGATTGCCACAGAGTTCAGAAAAGGTGTATTGCCAGTGTTGGCTCTGAGCTGTGCCTGTCCTCCGTGCAAACCCCGTGGTTGCCACGTGCTGCTCTCGGCTCTCTGAGTTCAGATGTGAACTTCTGAAGCTGGTGAGCAGAAGATTTAAGCCCATCCTTTGCTTTACCCAGGAGAAAAGTGCTGTTAAAATAAGTATTGGGTCGCTTCAGTGCAAAGGAGGAGACCTCCTTCCCTGTGTTCCCATGTGCGCTGTTCGGTTGTGGCACCGAGGTAAAGAGTTCTGTTTAGAGAGGAAAACACAAGGAAAACAAACCCAGCAAACCAGCCCTGAAAGCTGGGCTGATGTCAGAGGCTTCCCTGGCCTCGCTGGTGGCCAAACCTCCCTGTGCCCTTCCCTTGTGCTTCAGGAGGGTGGTGAGAATAAACCTTGAGACCAGAGAAAGTCGCTGTGCAAGGCCAGGTGTGGCTTGTGCTGCTTTGCTGAGGGACTTGAGTGCTCTGGTTTGCAGAGTCCCCAGAGTCACTGAGCCCTGCTCCTGCCTCCCTGGGCTCTGGGTGCCCGGGCTCAGCTCCCTGCTCCCAGCAAGATCTGCCTGAGTTTATTTTATTTATTTATTTTTAAAGGCTGTGCTGTCACATGGCGTTAGCGGTCCTGCCTTCAGCCAGCCACAGCCTGCCACTGTTGCTTAGCAACTCTGATGATCTCCAAAATCCAAATTGCTGATACTCCAGAGCACAGGAGGGATGGGAGCTGCTACCTGGGGGGAGAGGGGGTCAGCTCTCACCAGGCCCCAAATCTGTGCTGGGAGAGGGGGCAGGAGCAAGCCAAACATCAGCTCCAGCCTGCTCACCATGGCTCTGGGTGTCTGGCTGACACAGGACATCTTTTGGTGGGGCTTTTTGTGCTCTTCAGAGGGTAACTGAGGTCAGGCAAGCAGAAAGTAGGCTTTCCTAGGGGTTGCCCTGCCTCACTTTCCCTCCTTGTATCGCCCTACAAGCACATTCCTGCTCAGAAATCTGCCCCTCAGCAGAGGCTGGGGATGTTTCCATTGCAAGAGGAGCCATTGCATGAGGATTTTGGTGTAAGAGCAGCTGCTCTCAGCTGCTCCCCTGCTGAGCTCCCCAAACACAGCTCCCCTGCTCTGCCATCACACCCTGTGATGGGGTAGCAGCCTCACAGCTGCCAGAATTGCAGCTTCTCATTCCAGTCCTGCATCTCTGCTCCCCAGGGAATGCCTTTACTCCGACAGCGTCTCCCAGCAGAGGGGAGACTGCTGTGGCAGGTGTCAGGATTGCTGGAGAAAGTCCTTGCCAGTAGTTCCACCTTCAGGATACACATCCAGAGGACAGAGATTTAACCCCAGCCTATCAAAATTGGGCAAACAAAACCCCATTTAATACCAGACAAGGATGGGCTCTCTGAGCCAGCGCTTGTGTTGGACACTGTGCCTTCCCAGAGGCCTGGAGGCTCCTGTTGCTGGCTTGGGAGCATGAGGATGTGGGAATTTGGGCTTCATTGCTGGTGGGTGATGTCCTTGCAGCGTGGATTAGTCCCAGCCACGCTCCCTGCGAGCAGGGGACCGCTCTGCACTGCCCCTTTCCCAAGTCTGGCTGAGTTTGTTGTGGAGAGGAGGAGTACGGGTGGGAGGAGGAGACAGGGAATGAGGGGTTTTAAGCAAAAGATCTCATTAGTTACATATATCTGCCAGTTTCCATAGTAACTGGGGAAGAGAAGAAACCTAAATCTGAGTGTGGCTGGGTAGCTGGATGCCTGAACCATCCTCGACCTGCAGGGAGCTGCTCTGAAGCCTGGGGAGCAAAGGGGTGCAGCGAAGGGTCCGGGCTGCCCCGGGGAGAGGCAGCGGATCCACGTGTCTGCATCAGGGGCTGGATTTGTAGGACCCTTTGTGTCCTCCTCCCACCATTCCCTGGTGCATGAGCAGGCTCTGCTGTCCTCTCTCTAATCCCTCTGTGCTCCAGCACACACTGGTGTCCGTTCTCAAATCCAGCACGGGTGGATCTCTGTGTCTGGAGGTGCAGGGATGGATGAGAGCTGCAGGGTCACTTCCTGCTGCCTCTCTGCTGCTGTCCTGCTCCCTGTGCTCCCTGACATGGATCCCACATTTCCAGTCTCTGCGCTTTCAGTGCAAGTTGGTTTAAGGCTGTTTCTTTCCCTCATTTTTTGTCAGTAGTGCCCAACCTGCTCTGAACGACCCAGCACAGATCAAGTGCTCCACCTGCCCCAGCAGGGAGTTAAATTTCTCTTGTTGGGCACCAGCAATGGGAATTTGCCAGTGATGCTTACCAGGTGTGGAATCTTCCGCCCAAAGTGTGGCTGTGCCCCTTTGGAGGCATCCACAGCCTGATTGCTTTGCTTTGTACTGAGAAACCCCTTGGCATCCAGGGGCTGCTGCTTTGGCTCCTGCTGTTGTGTGTATTTGCCTCTGCTCTGGTCTCCTCGAGAAGTCCCTTGGAAGTGATGGGTGTGACAAGGACACCCATCCAGGTGTGCAGGTGAAATCACACCTCAGCTGCGGTCAGGCTGTGTGTTAAAACTGTACCACAGCCCTGTGATGTCTAGAGACAGAGTCTGGGGGGGTTTTACCCTTCAAAGTAATTGCTTGTAAGAAAAGGGAAAGGATTTTTACTGCCTTGTAGGACACTGATTTGGCCAGAAGTGTCTGTGTGTGAGGGAAGTAAGAGGGAGCTCTCGTGGTTGAGACAGGACCTCAGAACCTGAGCAAGCCTCAGGCTGCGATCTTTGTTCTTTTCCACCTTCATCTTTTGACTTTCGGGCTGCCTACGGCTGGTTGGGGGTTGTAGATAAAGCAAAGTCCCCTTCCCCTCTGAAAATCTCACCTCGATCAAGTCCTGAGTGACCCAGAGCAGTAAGTGAGAGCCCTGTAAAATGGGCAAATACTTACCAAGAGACCACAGCCTGGAAGGAATGAGGTGGGTCCATGGAGAGAACTGGAATTTTTTTCTCCTTGTGTGCTCCTCTCCCCAGGGAAGGAGCCAGCGTTGCCCTGCGCTCTTGCATCCTGGGAATGCTCCTCTGGGCTCTCCTGTCTCTGCAGATGATGGATCTGAACTAACAGATGTGTTTTTTTCTCCCTTCCCCTCCAAAGACACTGTCTCCAGCAAACTGCAGAACAACAATGTCTACACCATTGCCAAGAGGAACGTGGAGGGGCAGGACATGCTCTACCAGTCCCTGAAGCTCACCAACGGCATCTGGATCCTGGCCGAGCTGCGCATCCAGCCCGGGAACCCCAACTACACGGTGAGGTGCCCGGGAGCAGAGGGCACGGCACAGCCTGGGCTCCTGCTGCCTCACCCCACACACCGAGCTCTTCCTCCCCGCTCTTCCTCCCTCCCTGCTCCCTCTCTTTTGAGGGAGGTGCTGTTAATTTGGCTGGGGGTGGTTAGGAATGCCTGACACGGGAAAAGTGAGGAACAACAGAGTTCCCCTGCTCTGTCACCAGTGAGCTGGGACAGTGCCCGCTCAGCAGCGAGCAGTGAGCTGCCAAGGTTACCCAGAGATAAAGCCAAGAGATATTAGCGAGGAAGCATTGCCAGGTGCCCTTCCCCCTCTTACAGACAACGGGAAATTTATGCCCCGCCGTGTTCCCGGCTGGCTGTGGCCCTGTGCTGGCACCAGCCCGTGGCTGGTGGGAAGGTGCTCTCTGTCCTGCCTCATGCACCCTTGTGACTCTTCTCTGTGGCTTCACTGCCCTTCTGAGGGACCTGTGTGTCTCTGGTATTAGAGGATTTATCTCCTGTTGGAAGCTGTGCCAGGAGTTTCAAGAGAAATCTGTGGTCTGGGGGGCGGCGGGGTGAATGTGAGCGTTGGAAGGTGATTTAAGTGTTTGCACAAGGTTTGATGCTGCAAGCTTGGTCTCAGCCTGATCTTTGCTTTAGGGAGGAGTGACAGCCAAGTCTGTGTCCGTCAGGACTGAGCAGCAGATCCTGAGAAGCCCTGGGGTTTAGTTCTGTGATGTCCAGCCTGAGGACGAGCACAGGTCCCTTGTCTCAGTTTGGGACCGTGTCCCCTTTCTTCCTGCCTGTGGGGCCACCTCCATTTGCTGAGGAATTTGGGAACCCCACAGTGGGAGTTTGCTTTTGTTTTCCTTGTCCTGCTTGCAGCAAGCTCTGAAAGGGCAGTTTGGGGTTGGTGATGAAGAAAGAGGGAGAAAAACTTTGTGTGATTGTCATCAGCCATGTCCAACCCATTCCCAGCTGCCTTTGTGGACGTGGCAGGAAGCTCCTGCCTCCCTTTGCCCCAGCAGTAACCTCTCCTCTCCTCTCCTCTCCACAGCTCTCCCTGAAATGCCGAGCTCCAGAAGTGTCCCAGTACATCTACCAGGCCTACGATGCCATCTTGAAAAACTAACAGGAGATCGAGCCTGTGCCTCACCCTGCAGAAGGAGGGGGGAAAAAAGGGGTCCCAGATCCTCCTTCACCACCAGCGCGGGGGAAAAAGCACTCGTAACTGGAAGCAGCTGTATTCATGTGTAGGATTTCAGTCAAAGGCACTGATTAAACAAGGTAGCAATTAGTATCCACGTGCTAACGATGATAGGGAACAAACCCCTTTGGTATTTTTAGCGTCCATGGAGTTTGTAACCACTGCTTCAAACTATTCCCGTGTCCCCCTCGCCCCTCGCTCCTCCGTTCTCGTGGGCTTCTCTCCATTTTGTGCCAATGTTCAGTGTTTTCTAAATGGCTTTAGGTGTAGTTTGGATTTTGTAAAATAACCGCTCATTGGAAAAACACAAAAACACCGAGCAAAAACCACACGTCCGCTCATTAAAACAAGGCAAAAGTGTCGAAAACCTAACACTGCACTTTATTTTATATTTTTATACTTTTTTTTTTCTTGAGTTTTTTCTATTGTAATTGGCTTAAAGGAAAGGTGATTCCAAGGAAGTGTTGGGAGCCCTGTCGGGCTCTAGCAGGGTGAGCACGGCCTCGGGGAGTTAGGAAACAGAGCCATCAGTTGGGTCTGAGGAGGGGGATGGAGCCCTAAAGAGGGGGTTTTATTACTCTTGTGCTGGCAGACTGGCACTGCTTCGATGGTGTTCTCACTCCAGCCATCTCCCTGGCTCATGAGCTGCTGATTTGAGGAGTGGGGCTGCTTTTGTGTGGGGAGGAGCTGCAGGCCTGGATGGGTAACAGGGCAGCGGTGGATGAAATGAAGGAAACGAGCCCTGTTCTTGGAGCAGAAGGCTCGTGCCAGAGCTCCAGGTGTGGTCTCTGCATCCTCACCCATCTGCAGCCCCTCTTCCTTCCCTTCTTTCCGTGCCTGCTGTGGCCAAGCTGCCTTCTCAGCCATCCCTGAGCTGTGCCCCCCTCTCGCAGCGCTGGCCCTGGCAGTTCCCAGGCTCGTGGTGGCACAGCCAAATGTGGCAATGCCACTTCCCTGCAGGTGTCAGCGAGGCCCCTACAGAGAGGGGCCGCTGCTGGCAGTGCCCCAGGATGCCAGGGGAGCAGAGAGGCTCTCCCTGTTCCCATGCTGTCCCCCAAAACCCAGGCTGGGGCATGGTGGGAGATGGTTTGGGCTTGGCAGCGTTTGCTCCCTGCCTGCCTGGGGCATTCAGCTTCCAGCTGGGCTGAGTGGAGCAGGTCATGGAAGCGTTTCTCCCGTTGGCAGCTCCACTCTTTGTGCCCAGAGACACACAGGGATGACCCAGAGCCAGCCAGGTTCCTGCTCTGAGTCCCTGTCCCGAGCAGCCCCATGCCCTGGCCCCTCTTTTCCGACCTGTCCCTTAGGACCAGGATTGTTTCCCTTCCAGTCCATTGCTGCGGACTCGTCCCGCTGCAGCAGCAGCAGTGAAAGCAAAGCCTCTTGCATGTCCCTGCTCCATCCGTAGCTTGTCCTGCTTAATCCAAGCCCCAATCCAGACCAGCTTCTCCCTCCCCAGCATGCTTGGACATCTCCCCAGCTAACAAAGCTCTTGCCTGTAGCAACCCCCATGTTGTCCCTTTAGATGCCGCTTTCCAAGTCAGTAAATGTTTCACGGTGGGAGATCGTTCATCAGGGCTTTGGCACTGACTGCAGCCAAGAAACCAGTGCTGGGAAAAGGTCACAGTGTCCTGGGAGAGACTCCAGCAGGGCCCAGGAGCTGCACGACCCTGAGGAAGGTGGTGTCCCTGTGTAGGAACCCTTGTGCTCTGGCTGGGGGGGAAAAAGTGGGGCAGAGCTGGAGCAACCCAGCCCTTGAGCCCTGCCCACGTGTGCTGGGAGGTGATTTGCTCCAAGCCCTGCGGGTGTAGTGTAAAAATCATTAACAGAGCAATTAAAGAAGCACCGGTGGCACTGAGTGCGATGCCGTGTCGGGGCAGGGAGGAGAGCGTAGCTTCGACGTGGGGAGGGGTTGCTGAGCACCCTCTTCTCTTGCCAAATTCCTTCCCAGCTTGCCGGGTGGGTGTCTCACCCCGGGGCAGAGCCGGGGCTCGTCGGTGCCGTTCCCTCCGCCCCTGCTCGTTCGAGTGTTGGCCGTTCGTGTTGCTCTTCAGGCTTTCCCTGCCCTCCGTGTCAATAAACTCATTTCCACGAGGCTCTGGCTGCGTGTGGCTCTGTGGGAATGGGGAGAGGAGCCATTCCCCCGATGCTGGCTCTGCCTATGGGAGCAGCAGGGCTGAAGGCTGGATTTGGTGGGAAGGAAGGAGGCTGTTTGCTCACCAGGCTTCTTTTTCCACCAGCCACTTCTACAGCACAGACCTCCCCCAAATTTGGGGTTTGCAGGAGGAGGAGGCAGCAAGTTTCCCTGGTCCTCCAACTGCTGCTTCACCTCGTCTCAAAGGGCAGCAGGGACACCCAGATGAGGAGCAGAAGATGGATGTACCCATTTAGCCCTTCGGGGGCCCCAGGTGGGCTGTGTGTAGCGTGACCTGTTTTCCCTGTGGTGAAATGATAAAAGTCCTGGGAGTCAGTGATGTGTTTGGATCGCTCTGCACTGGTGCTGTTGTTTTCCAGAGGGCTTTGCCATCGCTGGTCCCGTCTCAAGCAAGATGGGCTGGGCTGCAAAACCTCTGTAGCAGGGCAGAGGCAAGCTCGGGCAGCCCCGAAGTGGCCAGAAATGCAGCAGGACAAGCAGCAGGTTTGGGGGGAGTTGCTCTGGAGCAGGGGAACTTTTTCCCTCACCCTGCCCAGCCTTGGCTTAGCAGCACTCGGATTTTTGGGAACTTCCACCCTCTGTGGAGGGCAGGTACCCGATCACCGCACGTTGCCCTGCACTGGGACGGTTTTGTGTCAGAAGCAGGTGCACGTGTCAAGTGACAGTGACAGGCTGGTTTGGGGTCACTCATCTGGCTGTCGTGTCCCTTCATGCATCCCTGGTGTGCCTGGGATGGGAAGGGATCATCGTTCCCTGCATTTGGCCCAGCAGGAACAGGGATGCTCAGGGCTCTGCCCTGTCAGCTGCTGTCCCTTCGTGTCCTGTGGCAAAGGGGAAGGTTTCTTCCTCCCTCCCTGTTCTCCCAGAAGCTCCTCGAGAAGAAACTGGTCTTTGCTGCTGCTGCTGTGGGTTTGCAGCCACACTCGTGCCCTGTCACCAACCCCGGGCCGTGCTGTGCCTTGGGAGCTGGGTTTGCTTCGTCAGCAGCATCACCCCTGGGGCTCAGGGGACACAGCTGCTGCTCCCTGAGCTGGGAACTGCCAGGGGATTGATCCCCGCAGCCTTCCCTGTTCCTGAGGCCCACGCTGTGGCACAGGGACCTCCTGAGCTGGTCCTTGCTGCTCTGGCTGGAGCTGGGGCAAATCCTGCTGTGCTGGGTGGGCTCCCCAAAATCCCTGCTGCTCCCACTGGCCTCACACCCTTCCTGCTCCGTGCCAGCGACAGCAGGTCCCTGAGCCCATGATGGGGTGTGGGGACAGGCAGGGATTCAGGTGAGGATTTTGGATGTGGCTGAGGCAGGAGCTGACCACAGCCCCCCGAGCTACCAGCTCTGCCTGTCCCCTGCTGCCACCTGCACACCAGGACAGGAGAGCTCTTGGATGGATGATTTTAGGTTTGCCTTGGACTCCTGTCACTGAGACTGGGATAAACCTCCCAGCCGGCAGGGACGTGCCGGGATCCAGCCCCACTCCCCTCCCCCCCGCTCCTCGTATATTAAATTTCACACATAAAACTGCAACTGAAGAGCATTTCACAGGGAACTGCTAAAAATAGCCCCGAGGCTGGAGCCTGAATTGTGCAGGAGAGTTCATGTGCAGCCCGATCCCTGCGCTCTCCCCGAAACATTCCAGGGCTCGGGACTGCTTTGTGGCCGTGCGGGGAAGGGAAGCAGCATCTAGAGCTGGTAATAACCCCAGGGACACATAAATATTCCCCTGCTGCGAGCATCGGGCAGCTCTGCAGGGAAATTACCCCCAGATCTCCTCCAGCCCGGCTGTAACGTGGGGCACGGCGAAGGGGCTGTGACCCCCTTTGCCTGGTGCTGATGCCAGGGTGGCACAAAGGCTGTCCCACATTTGTCCTGCCCAGCCGTGGGGCTGTGTCTGCCGTCCCTTGTCCCCCGGGAAGGATGCGGCATTGTGTTTCTGCTCGCACCCCCTCCTCACCCTGGAGAAGAGCCCCCGGAGATGATGTTTTTTTTCCCAGCCAAAGGTGCTGACGAGGCTGGGGGGAGCCCGGCCGAGCTGTCGCCGGTGCTCGGGCTCAGCCAAGCCCGTGTGGTCGCAGCCAGACCTGTGGAGACACCTCGGTGCTCGCTGGTGTCACAGCGAGCCCGAGTGGGGCTTGGGGTGCAGGGAGCCCATCAGCAGCGTGTCCCGGGGGCCCGGACCATGTTCCCGGCGGTGCAGCCAGCATCTTCCCTCTGTCCAGCACGCAGGTAAATGCTCCGTGCGGGTCGACCCAAAAATGCGGACGCTGCAACAGAAATGCCCCTCCTTTGGTGGGGCCTGCAACCAGCCCGGGCTCGGGGTGCCCCCCCGGGCACAGAGAAACCCCCAGCCCTGCCCGCGGGCCGGGGGCTGGCACAGGAGGAGGTGAAGCGATGTGCCCAAGAGCACAGCGAGCAGCGGTGTCGGAGGAGGGAAAGGCTCCCCGGGAGGGGTCCTGCCCACCTCCCCCGAAGGAGTCTGGCCCGGGGGGGATCGTGCGGGGCGGGCATGAGAGCACCGATGCCTCTGGGCGCCGGGGAGGGAAGGGGTGACGGCGCTGCACCCAGCACACTGCAGGGGGGACATGGGAGGGTCTTTTCCCATCGGCGCCTCCCCAGAGCCCCGGGAGAAGCCGGTGTCTCTGCTGGATTCCTGCGGCTCGCTCTGGGCATTCCCTGCCTCCTTTCCCCGGTGCTGCCTCCTCCCCTCCCGTGCGCTGCCCGCATCCCTCGCCGGGCATCCTCTGCATCCCTGCCTGGGCAGAGCCTCCTTCCCTCCCCGGGCGCTGCCTGCATCCCTGCCTGTGCTCTGCCTGCCTGCCTCCCTCCATCCCTCCCTCCATCCCTCCCCAGGCGCTGCCCGCCTCCCGCCTGGGCATCCCCGCCATCCCTCCGGGCGCTGCCTCCATCCCTGCCC
>VZTI01001223.1:104035-134487 GCA_013397865.1 Struthidea cinerea | reverse complement strand
CTCCCCCCGGCATCCCCCGATCACCTCCAGCCCCAGCAACCCCGCGGGCCGGGGGTGTAGCGCTGCGCACGGCGGCCGGAGCATCCCCGGGAGGGTCGGGATGCGGGGTGCGGGGTGTGCGAGGGGTGGGATGTGGGGGGTGCGGGATGTGGGTGCGCGATGCCGCCGCGGCTCCCGCCCCACGGGGCTCAGGGGTTGCTCCTTCCAGTGCCCCCGGCGTGGCGGGGCGGCCAAGGTCGTAGCGGGGGCCGGAGCTCCCTTTGTCGGGGGCCCCCTGCGAGCCCCCGCCCGGCCCTGCAGCCCGCGGAGCCCAGCCTGGCGCTGAGCGCCCGGGGATCGCGGCTGGTCCCTGCTCCACCACCCCACCGTGGGGTGCCCCGAAGGGTCCCCCCGCTGCGCCTCAGTTTCCCCCAGTAGCGGCTTGTAGGGCCGGGGACCATCAGGTCGGCCTCTGGTGTTTTTGGGGTGCCTCGTCCCCGTGTGCCAGCACAGAGGGGGATGAGGTTCTGGCGGAGGCACAGCGGGGCTCAGCCTGTGCCCCAGTTTCAGGGATCCCTGCGGGCACTGGGTTTCCAGTTGTGTCACTCCATGACCCTCCGACCCCGCAGAGGAGCTGGGGATGCTGCCATGAGGAGGAAGGGTTTGTGGGGACGGGGCTGTCCCTGCAGCAGAGTGGCCCCCGGGACCTGCAGTGACAGTGCTGTCTGCTGGCGGAGAAAGGCCCTGGCAGGGTCGGGCCTGGGGGCTCCCGCACCCCCCGTTTCCCCGCATCTGGCACAGAAACAATCCCGCTGCCGGGGCTGGGGACAGCCAGCACCCCGGGGAACAGTGCCAGCAGCACAGGGGGGCATGGTCCCCAGTCCTGGTGTGAGGGGGGTGAGGGTGATGTGAGCCGTGGCCCAGCTGAAGGGATCCCGGGAAGCTCGGCCGCTCCAGCACCCAGCGGTGGGAACCTCTGCGCCCAGGCTCCCCCTGGGGTAAATAATCTCCATCAGACAGGCAGAACAGCGTGTTTGAACCTGACACTTTCAGCTGCTGCCCTGCACTTTTGGGGATGGTTTTCAGGGAAAATGGGCCAGAGCATCACAAATTGGTCAAAGCATCCACACTTTGGGATAAAGCACAAGCTGCTTCCTAGAGATGAGACTGAGTGAAAGTGGGACCCATCCCCTCACCTTTGCTGTCCCCATCACAGCTGCTGCTCGGGAGCCCAGTGCCAGCGGGTGTTTGCTCTCCTCAGACTCGGCTCCCACACCCCTGTGCATGGGTTATCCCCCCGTGTCCCCCCACACGCGTGGCCCAGCCCCGCGGTCCCTGCGGCCTCAGCACACGTGGCGGCGGCTCTGGGCTCGCCCTGTCAGCTGCCTTGCAAATGAGTCCCCATCAAGTTAATTGCCCAGCCGCTCAAAGCCTGAAACGAAACGTTCAAGCTGTCGCTCGCAGGCGCTGAGCGATCTCACCCCGCCCGGCAAAAGGCAATTCCGGCTGTCCAAGCGGAGGGAAGATGGATTCCCCGGCTTGGGGCAGCACCGGGAAGGAGCAGGTGGTGATAGCGCCCGTAGGTCGAGCCCCCAGCAGAGCCTGGGACCCTGCTACTGCCGGGCTGAGCAAACCCTGAGCCGCAGAGAGAGCCTTTCCTTGCTCTGGTACTGAAAGGGCTGAATGTGCCTGTGAGAACCTTCCCGGAATGAAGTTCGCTCAAATCCTGGCTCTCCTTGGCTGCTGGGGTGGGAGTCTCCAAGGGGGACCCTGAGGTCCTGCAACGCCAAGGCCCCTGGGGACGTTGTCAGCTCCTGCTCCTCAGGGACAGCTCCTGCTTGAAAAAATATCCCCTGAAGCAATACCGGTGTAACTCCGGGGTGTCTCTCAGACCTGACCGGCTTCTCCCTGGCCTTGCAGTGACGGAGAGTCCCGGAGGGGAAATGCATCCTGAATGGGGCTGAGGCCCCCTGCTCGGGAATATGCAGCCTCGGCACCACGGAGGCAGCACCAGGGCAGCGGCCGGCGCACGGCGGGATGGTGGCAACCTTCAAGATCGCCGTGCTGGGAGCCCAGGGCGTGGGCAAGAGTGCCATAGTCCGGCAGTTCCTGTACAACGAGTTCAGCGAGGTCTGCGTGCCCACCACGGCCCGCCGCGTCTACCTGCCCGCCGTCGTCATGAACGGCCACGTGCACGACCTGCAGATCATGGACTTTCCCCCCATCACCGCCTTCCCTGTCAACACCCTGCAGGTAGGGGGGCACCCGAGGGGGCCTCCACCTCTGCGGGTCGCCAGTGACCTCTGTGGGGTTTTGGCTGTTCAGCTCCGTGGGGTTCCAGTTCTGCCTCTTCCGGGGATGATTCTCCCTCCACGTCAGGGTTTGGTTGCTAAATGAGGGATTGCGTCCTCATGGATGCTGGCTGAGCAGGTCCAGGATGAAGTGTGCTTTAAAGTTTGGTGACAACAAGCGCAAGAGAGGTGGCATCCCACTCTGAGGAGCTCTGGCATTGCCCACAGCCACATCCAGCTGGGATTCTGGAGCACTGGGGTCCAGTTCCGTGGCTGTCAGGGCCAGCAACAGAGCCTTGGGGTGAAAAACGGGTTCATGGAGAGTCCCTGATGCACCTACTGCCCAGACCGGGCAGAGCTTGTCCCCTCCTGGGAGTGACCATCACCCCCTCCAGCATTGCCTGGGCTTGTTCTTGGAGTGCTGAACCCACCAGCTCCTCCTCGATCCCCCCAGGTGCTTCCAAAGCAGCCCCAAAAGGCAGTGTGGGGTTGGAAAGTGTCGCCACCAGTGCCGACCACTTCTGGATGGAGTTAATGGGGTAAAAGGGGATTTTAAGCTCATGCCATAGCCCCAGTCCCGGGGGCACAAGCTGTGTCACCACTGCGGGGAAAGGAGCTGGAGGTCCCCAGCAGCCACGCCGGAGGGCAGTGCCACCAGTGGGGACAACTCAATTAATTACAGTGTCCCCGTGCCTGACGGGGACAGGGTCACAGGGGCCATGTAGCACTCCAAGAGCCCCCGTGCCATCAGGCAGGGGGTGAAGTGAGCGCTCCAGAGGCGAGGAGAAGGTTTAAAAATTAATGGGTGAGGGCAGGGAACGAAAGGTCGGCGTGAGAAACAGCCCGAAATAGCGAAGGGTAATTTATTGACACGGCAGCCGGTGCTCACACACTCCATTAACTCCCTGCCTTGCTGCACTCCAGAGGAGGCGGCCGGTGGGAACAGATGGAGGTTTCCAGGGAAGAGAGGGTGATCAGAGGGATGGCTCCGAGGGGAAAGGAGAGGGCCGTGGTGAGGGATACGGCTCTGTCTGCCGGGAAACATCGCCGGGCTCAGCTCCGTGCCAGGAGAAGCATCCCTGCAGTGCTATCCTGGGAGAGGAGCAGGAGCCAGTGGCTCTCTGACATCCTGCTCCCGCAGTGCAACACTTCTCCCGCTCCAGCATCCCGGGAAACCTGCAGTGCATGAGGAAAGCCATCCTGACATCGCAGCACCGGGGCAGGCTGCAGTTTGTCCATGTCCCGGGTGTATCAGGACTCAGAGTAACCCAGAGGCTGCTGCTCCATTCTCCTGCATCTCTGAGCTTGAGGATCTCCCCAGCTTCTCCTCCCCTCGGTGGACAGAGAGGGGCTGGGTCACTCTGCTCCCTCCCAGCTCCTTCGCATGCTGCCCTCTGTGATGGAGATCAACCCACACCCCAAAACTCCCCTTTTCGCAGGTCCCTTTGGTCCTAGGTCTTCTTATTTTGGCTCATTTCGGCGATAAACGCAGGAAGGGCTGATTCACGGTTCCGAAGGGGTTTGCTCAGGGACAAGTGATGCCTTTCTTCCTTGGAGAATCTTTCTCCTTTCCAGAGGCCCTGAGGAGGGTTTTGCAGTGCTGCCTGCAGGGGCTAAGCCATTCCCAGTCCCACTGCTGGGATGGGAAAGTGCCTGGAAGTGAGGCAGATTTTCACTCTTACAGCACGGGGGAAAAAAATTCCCGTTGTTCCCAGAAACCCCAAAATTTCCTAACAGCATATATTTCTTACAGCTCCAGATTCTGTCTGTGGAGAGGCCACTCCTGCCTGCCTCTGCCCTGGATCCCCACCTTGCTCTCACAGACTCAGTTCCTGAGCAGCCTCTGCTCCTCTCCTGTCCCCATGTCCCCTCCAAACAGACCTGCTGTCACCTTCCCCCTCTGACCCGCAGAGCTGCTGGCCCATCACCCTCAGATCTCAGATGGGGCTCAGCATCCTCCTCACCTGCCCTGCCCCAGAAGCCAGGGTGCATCACTAATTAACACAGCTAATTAGCAGCTCTGGAAGATGAAGATTTACAGCCAGGGCGGGGGCTGCATTCGGCCCCACTCCCAGCTGTAATCCTCGCTCAGGTGTGGAACTGGGGCTGACAAATCCTGTTACCTCTCTCCTGGATTACCGAGGGGGATAAGGGATCTCTGGAGATGGGGGGATGGCTGAAGAACTATGGGGGCAGACACGGGTGGGCCAGGGCAGAGCAGAGGTGGGTGCTGGGTGTCGGGGCTGGAGAATGTGCAGCCCCCTGCTTCCTGCAGGCACAGCAGCCTCCTTGGGGTGCCCATCCCCGGAACAGGGCAGGGCAGGGCATCCCCCAGGCACGGCACCGGGGCTGAGCCAGGATTGATCCCTCTCTGCACCTTGCAGGAGTGGGCGGACGTGTGTTGCAGGGGGCTCCGGAGCGTCCATGCCTACATCCTGGTCTATGACATCTGTTGCTTTGACAGCTTCGAGTACATCAAAACCATCCGCCAGCAGATCCTGGAAACAAGGTAGGGATGGCTTTGGGATGGTGCATCCTGCCCTGCAGCCCCTGGAAGGGTGGTGCAGCCCCATGGCTCCTGGCAAGCGGGTACAGCATCAACGGGGCACGTCTTGGCACCAGAGATGAGATATTAGACTGGCACAAAGCCCCTTTGCAGGGCTGGGGGCCCAAAAACCAAGAGAAGAGCAGGTGTCCCCTGCGGGTGAGCCCTGAGGGAGCAGCTGGAGATGGCGTGAGGGGTAGCTGGCCATGGAGAGGGACAAGGGGACAAGGCATGCTCCTCTTGGCAAGCCACAGCCAAGAGCCCGTTTGGGATGGGTCGAGCTCTGTGGGCCGGTGGATTGTCACTCTGTGCCCTGTCCCCTTCCATCCTCCAGGGTCATCGGCACCTCGGAGACGCCCATCATCATCGTGGGCAACAAGCGGGACCTGCAGCGGGGCCGGGTGATCCCGCGCTGGAACGTCTCCAACCTGGTGAAGAAGACGTGGAAGTGCGGCTACATCGAGTGCTCGGCCAAGTACAACTGGCACATCCTGCTGCTCTTCAGCGAGCTCCTCAAGAGCGTGGGCTGCGCCCGCTGCAAGCACGTCCACACCACCATCCGCTTCCAGGGGGCCCTGCGCAGGAACCGCTGCACCATCATGTGAGCCCCCCTGCCCCGAGGGACCCGCCCATCCTCGGTGACCGCCGGCGGCTCCGCTCTCCGGGCGCCGGGAGCTGTGCTGGAGGCACCTTGGCGGTTGCTTCCCCTGCGGTGACATTTGGGGACGGGGCACCTCGGGCAGGGCGATGCGGTGGCCAGGCTGGAGCAGGGGGGTGGCCAGGCTGCCCGGAGGTGCTGAGGGGTGAGGGAGGTCCTTGGCTAAACCCCTGAGCTCTCTCCAAGCCTCCAGGGGTTGGACGGGGCACTGGAGGGTGGAGGAGGTGCCTCAGAGGGTGCCCAGATTTCGGCTGTCAGTTCATCCTTGCCCGTTCCTGCCCTGGCAGCACAGGGGCGACGCTTGCTGCTGCCTGCCTGCCCGCCCTCACCTGCCTCTGGAAGGGAATTATCCGGCACCTGTATCCTGGTGCTCTGGGGGTGGTTCCCTCTCTGGGGCAAAGGGCAACAGGAGTCCCGTTTTTCCCCCTGTGGAGCTGGGATTTCTCCCTTCGGAGGGCAGAGCAGCCAGGTTACACGGGCTGTCTTTGGGCTCGGTTGGGTCAGATTTCCGGGTGGAATTCCCGGATGAAAGCAAGGAAGGGTAAAAAAAATACTGAGTCCCAATCCTGCTCCTGACATCCCCAGGATGGTGAGGGCTGCCTTCCCAGGGCTCTGAGCTCCCCTCCGCCCCAGCACAGCCCGGGAAGGCTTCTCCTCCCCGCAGCCTGGGAACACCAAATAATCTGGGAACGCTCCTTGCCGGGCAGGTCACCCCTCTGCTACCTCTCGTCCTGGGCTCAGCAGGTGACCGGCTTTGCACGGCTTCACCCCAAACCCCCGGGGCGTCCGGGCAGGTGGGCGGCCCCCGTGCCATCGCAGCCACCGGCAGTGCCACCAGCCCAGCCCCGCCAGGTTTTCCCACAGAGATTTCGCCTCCATCCCGGTGAGACGCGGCCGTGGCAAGGCAGCCTCGGCAGCAATGGGGAGCTGGAGCAGCATTTCCAGTTACATTCCTCTTTTTTTTTTCCTCTCTGCAGGGCGGGTGGCAAAGGAAATGATGATGGGGTGGTGAAGGGTGAGCCAGAGGCCGAGGGGGTGGTGGTTTCTCCATGTGAGACACAGGGAAATGCCATCCTCACCTCCCGAGGCAGGATCTGTGTCTGATCCATCCTCCAGCAAAACCATCTCCGTGATTCCTGCTGTAACAAGGAGCTGGAGGGATTCCTGCTCTGGGCAGCAAAGCAGGACACCCACCCCTCTCTCCCACCGCAGCCGGGTGTCCATGGCCCAGCAGCTCCACCGTGCTCTTGGAAATGCTTCCCATTAAAGGCAGCTCCAGCTGAGCTCCAGTGCCTCTCCCTGTCCCATCCCTGTGCCAGGGCTGGGGGATCATCCTGCTCCTCCCTCCCTGCTGAGGGAATCCAACCCCTTGCTCCAAAATTTAAAAAAAAAAAAAAAAAAAAAAGGGAAAAAATTAGGAAAGGCGATGGGGGGACACGGCTCCGTGTCAGCCGGGAAGGGCAGTGGCAGCTGTCACCACCCCTCGCCTTCATGGCAAACCCGGCTTCCCCCCCAAGCTCATCCCGTCAGGATTTATGAACACATGTAAGTCCACTTATCGATCTCTGGCTAGAGCTTTATCCCTCCAAATTGTCTGAGAAGGAAATTCCTTGGTAAATGCTGATAATAAAGCATTTATGAAGTGCTCCGACGTACACATATCAACGACTAAGCCAATACATTGTTTGTTATAACCCTGTAGCCTGCAGTTTATAGCACAATTAGTTACAGGTTTTTATAGCATCTATTTAGTATTTTGAAGAAAAAGAAAAACAAACAAAAAAGGTTATAAATATAATTGTTATACTCTATTGTACTTTATAGACAGAGGAAGTTATATTAGTAAAAATAACAACTCTCACTGCTTCGACAGCATTTCCCAGCTCCCGGGAAAACGAGGGCTACCAAGAGCTACTTTCCCAAGAGCCCAGGAAGGGGTAGGTGGTGGTGGTGGCACCCTGGGTGCAGGCAGGGAATCCCAGGCAGGAAGATCCGATGTGTCCAGGCACAGGGATCAGACACGGGAGCACGGCAGCAGCCACAAGCACCCCTACTCACACCTTACTACAGAGTTACCACTCACCCAACGCCACCCTGGTCCTGCTGAAAGCAACCTGGGCCTAGGACAGGCTGGGATGTCCCCACCGCTGTGCCCAGGGCAGCGCCAGGTTTCTGCCCCCGTGCTCGTGGAGGTGATGCCTGGGTTCGGTTCTGCCCCACCAAGGATGCTTCCCTCTCCCTCTCCTCCTCCTCCTCCTCCTGCCCCAGTGAGCATCCCGGTTGCCTGGACTTGGCTTTCCTTTCCCCCCTGGACTTCTTGTCGGAGATTCCCGAGGTGTCCACGCCACCTGTGACGCCCTGCACCTCCTTCTTTGAAATTGAATTAAAAATCAGGTCTGTCCCCCTTGTTCTGTACCAGCCTCAGGAGTGTTTTTGCCAGCAGGTTTTACATTCCCGGAGTCCCAGCGCTCCCATTTGCTGCTCCTCTGCAGGGAAATGGGGCTGACTTCATCATCTCTTGGAAAATGGGGCTCTCCTGGGCCCTGTGGGGCTCTCAGAGGGACGTTTGCTGCGCCCACATCAGGATTATCCTCTCTCCCTCCCCACCCACACGGAAAAGACGTGGAAATAGAAGAGCTTTGGTCCATCTCTATTGCACAAACAGCACTGTCGGGTCCGTGGCTGTGGGCTCAGGGTGCAGCAGGGCCTGCTGTGACCCTCGGTGACATCCATCACCCCTGGGATGGTGTCAAGGGTCCCCTCCTGTGACCCCCTGACCCGAGTGACCCAAGCACTGATGAAGGCTCTTGGAGCTGTGGGACATGAGGCTCGTTGGTCCCATGGTGCAGACGGGGAACACTGAGGTGAGAGATGGTTCGTGTGGATGTCAAGGGTGGGGTGTCCCCGCTTTAGGGAGGGCTAAACCCCTCCTCCCGCAGAAAGAATCCCGTTCTCTCAATTTGGGGCTGGACTTTTCCACTCAAACCAGTACAAAAGTGCCTGCTTAGCAGGACTACCAGTACAGAAAAAATCCGTGGGGAGGAAGGAGAGGGTGCAGCTCCAAAGAGCGAGGTGGGACCCCCAGGTTGTCTGGGAGCAATCCCATCGTGCTGCCCTCGGAAACCTCGGGCACTGCAGCTCCGGCTTCAGCTTCAGCACCGCTCCCACCTTTGGAGGGAGGAGTCCGTCCGTCCGTCCGTCCGTCCCCACCGACCCTCGGGGTGGGCTCAGACCCACGACTCCTCATCATCCTCCGTCAGCCAGGCGCCGCTGTCAGCCAGGGAGGGCTTGGCCGTGGGGCGTGTGCTGCCGGTCTGGGGGGCTCGGGGTGGCGCCGGGGGGCGGTGCTGGCCCCGGGGGGCAGGGGGGCGATGCCCCAGCGGGGTGGGGATGCGCGAGGGGCGCTTGCCCGGCCTGTGGTCCCGCCGGGGACGCACCTTGGGCCGCAGCTTCAGTTTGTAGATGGAGGGCACACGCTCGGGCTTCTTCAGGCACCGCCGGGGCTTGGGGACACTGTGGGCCCTGGCTCCCCGCGGGGTCTGGCCCCCCACGCCCTGCCCCTCTGCCTCCCCCGGGGCTGGGGGCTCCGGGGCAGCTC
Organism: Struthidea cinerea; assembly: GCA_013397865.1. Classification (NCBI taxonomy): domain Eukaryota; kingdom Metazoa; phylum Chordata; class Aves; order Passeriformes; family Corcoracidae; genus Struthidea; species Struthidea cinerea. Next base: position 125,416 of record VZTI01001223.1, on the reverse strand, counting down.
GTGCGGGTGTTTTGGGGACCTGGCTCCCCATCCCCACAGGGCGCAGGGGCTGCCACCCGCGGGAGAGCTCCTCCACCACCCTGTCATAGCCGGGGGGCTGCGGGTTCCCACAGCACCCCCGGGGCCCCGCGGTCCCATTGCCAGGGCCACAGCCTCCCCCGCCTTCATCCGCTGGCACCCGAGGTCCCTCAGCACCCGCAGCCCTCGGGCTCGGGGCCGGGTGGCACTGCCGTGTCCCCTGGGGACCCTCCCCAGCAGCACAGACCTTGCAGCCCTCTGCAGAACGGGCCGGAGGGGTGGGGGGCCGGGAGGAGGCCGGGCTGGCTTTGATGGGGGGTTTAAGGCTGCTGTCCGGTGTCGGGGGCTGGCTGGAGGAATGTCGGGGTGAGGGCTGTCGGCCCCGGCCAAGGGCTGCCTGTCTCCCTTCCCGGGGGCTTTTCCGGCTCTGCGAGTCTCCCGGGGCATCCCGATGCGACGAGGGGGCGCAGACTTTTAGGGGACTGGGGGCACGGACCTTTAGGGGACTGGAGGCACGGACCTTTAAGGGACTGGGGGCTCGGGGTGTCACTGTGGTGGGTGCCTCCGTTTCCTGTGGCCTGGCAGCCACCACAGGTGATTTCCCTCCTTGCTGGGTGCTTCTTGGCGGTGCTGGTGCGGTCCGTGGGCCGGGTGCTGCGGATCTGCCCCGTGCCGGTGCCGCAGGGTGGGTTTTCCCGGGGCTGGTCGCTTGTGGTGCCCTGGGGACCCCCGCGCCGTCCGGGAGGCTCAGCCGGGACGGGGTGGATGCCCGGCCCCTCGCTCCGTGCCCGGGGGAGCTGGATCGAGCGGGTGACCTGGATGGTGGCGGCTGCCTGCCCAGAGGGACAGCGGGTGGTGGCTCCCGCATCCTGCAGGGAGAGACAGAGGAGAGGAGCTGCTGCATCCCCCCCATCCCGCCTGGTGCTGGGCACCTCCAGAAGGGAGGGGGGGAAAAAATGCCAAGGATGTGAGAAAAACTGCTCTGAAGCCAGGCAGTTTGGGGCACGAAGCATCTCTGCACCACTTACCTCCCCTCCGGCGAGGGGGTGGCAGGGGACCGGGGACCAGGGGGGACGCGGGCCCCCCAGGTGACGGGGGGCAGGGGGCTCTGGGAGCGGCTGACCAGCAACGCGGGCTGGGGGCTGCGGGCGGCCGCCTTCGGGGCCGGGCACAGCCGGACCTCGTGCTGCACTTGCTGCTGCGGGCTCCGGGCTTTCCAGGCTTGCTTGTGAGCTGTGGGAGAACGGGGGGGCTCAGCACAGCACCCCCGTTCCCTGCACCCACCCCCGGGTGCGGCCCACCGCAGCACCCAGCCCCTCGAGGGTGCCGGCAGCAAGCTGCGCTGCCTGCAAAGGGGCTTTTGGGGTCCGGCTCCATCCAAAAGTCTTCCATGACCTCTAGCGGCCACCAAAGCCAAAGGAAGTCCCCAGAACCCGACATTCTCCGGCAAAACAACGAGGCACGGCTGGTACCGAAGCCTCCCGCTCTTGAAAACGGCCCCGAGGAGCATCGAGACCAATAAGAGACTCCCCCACCCTCACCCAGCCGCGGGGTTTGGGGACGCGGGGACTCACAGAGCGAGGTGCAGCGACACGGGTCGTGCTTGTCCAGGTAGTGCTCCAGCGTGTCCCAGCCGCCCCCGACCCGCACCATGACGTGCTCCCGCAGGATCTGCACGGGAATGTCCATGCCATGGGGCACCCTGGGGGTGGCACGCTCGGCCGGGCTTCGAGAGCTGTGGGCTTGCCCTAAGTGCCACCAAGTGTCCTAAAGGACAGCTACATTCCTGCCGCGGCTCCTGCGGCCATCCCGACAGGTTTGTTTCGTCACCGCAAGGAGGATGGGGACCCTTCTGGAAAATTTCTACCCTTTGTCGTGTGCTGGGTTCTTAGGCCGGGCTTAGGGATCGATTCAGAGCATCCCAGTGTTCCCATCGCTGGGTGAGACCAGGCTTTGGCTGGGTGGGATGTCAGGGTTTGTCCCGTACACACAGATGGTGAAACCCATACAAACACCAGCAGCAGGGCTGAGCTGCCCTGCTGCCCTGCTTTGGGGATAATGGTCCAAACTCCCACCCTGGCCCCATTTGGGGCTTTATGGAAGAGGGGTCATGGCAGCAGAGCAGGATTCCTGACGCTTTTCCCCCGAAGCACGGGGTGGAGCAGACTCACCCGCACAAAGATGAGGGTGTCAGAGTCCCCCACGCGGTATTTCCCTTCGGAGATCTTGACCATGGGGAACTGGACGGGGCAGGTACAGCGGCTCACCAGGTGCTGGACCTGCGGGCAGCAGGGATGGGTCCTCACCCAGGCTGCTGGGAAAGGTCCTGGGGTGGCCATGCCCGTCCCTACCCATCTCCATGCCCGTCCCTATCCATCTCCATGCCCGTCCCCATCCATCTCCATGCCCATCTCTGTGCCACCCCGTGCTCTTCCATACCATCTGGTCGAGGTTGTTGAGGTCCCGTGGTTTCCTGGGGGGCCGGGGCAGGGCGGTGCCGGTGGGAGGCAGGTCCAGCTCCTGCCGGAGCTCCTCCTCGATCTCCTCCTCCATCTGCACCAGGGTCGGGGCGCGCATTCCGAAGCGGGAGGCGTGGCGTGCCAGCTCCAGCAGGCACAGCACGAAGTTCTTCTCGTTCTTCCTCAGCACCAGGTCCTCTGTCTCGAACATCAGGACGTCTGGGCAGGGCAAGGCTGGCCTGAGCCGGGGGTGGCACGTGGGGATGGGGGCAAAGGGGATGGGGGGCACAGACGAAGTCAAAACCCACCCAGAAGGGTGCTCTTCACTGGAGCCATCCCAGCAGGAATATGGTTGGGTTCAACAAGAGTTGGGATAAATTAAAGGAGGAAGAGCCTTTCCTTTTGGACATCTACAGCTGTTTCATTGCCTCCCAAAGCCACAAAACTCAGTGTCTGAGTGCCCTGAGGATGTCTTGCTCTGTGCCACTCCCCTTCCTGGGCATCCATGGTGGTAGGACAGGGTGACAGATGCCTTGCTCAGAGCCAGGGCTTCTCCTGCTGTCCTTAGGGTTGGGATCGTGCCGTGCCTGGCAGGGACACACTGTGCCATACACCCTTTCCTGTCCCATTTGCACCCAAGCAAACACTCCAGCCGCGTGCCAGCACCCTACAAAGCTGCTGCCAAGCCTGGAGGACCTTGTCCAAGGAGCGCCAGCTCAGGGATGCACACACGTGGTGCTGTCCCATGCCAGGGTTTGGGTTTGGGGGGACACATGGGAAAACACGGAACGGCTGGAGGGGACTTGCACATGGAGACGTGGGACAACCGGAGGCTGGCATCCTACCTTTGATATCCATCTCCTTCCTGCACCACTGGATGAAGTTGGAGACGTTGTCCCTGGCCTGGAAGGTGCCTGGCTGTGCTGTGAGGTTGCAGGTGACACCGGCAGTGGGCAGCTGGAGGTGCCGGGCTACGTCGGGGCAGGCGCGGGCGAACTCCCCGGCCACCTGGGTGACGCGGTTGGCGTGGGAGCAAAGCACAGCCCCCGTCTCCAGCACCTCCACAAAGGTGCCCACCTCGATGTCAAGGTCATAGAGCTCCTTCAGCCACTCTGCCAGGTCCTCCTTCATGGCGTACAGGTACTGCTCACTGGACCGGTAGGGACGGATGCTCCGCGCCCCCGTGCCCGCTGTCCCCCACATTCTGCCATAAGACTGGGAGGAGGCTGAGGGAAAAGGATGATGGGGACACGGAGAGCTGCCCCAGCCCTGTCCCCAGCCCAGCTCCCCAGCAGCCACACTCACCTGGTGCCACTTGCTCCCTGCCACCCAGGGTGGTGACACTGTCCTGGTGTCCAGAGCCCTTTTGGGGTCCCAGGGCTGTAATGCTGCTCGGGGAGAGGAAATCTCCCTCCTGGGCAGTGGGGTGTTTTGTTTCCTCCCCAAGGGCTGATCCCTTCTCCTTGGTGACAAGGGACTGGCTGCAAACACTCCCTGTTAACCCTTCAGCCCCTGCTCCTCTGCCACAGCCCTGCTCCTCCCCAGCCGTGCCAGGGCTGGAATTTCCCCCAAGGGCCCTAGCTCTGGGGCAGGAAGGAGTTAGAGAGCAGCTCATTGGCACCCAAGTTGCTCCCAACCACACGAGAGGGATTTTCCCCCTTTCCAGCACCCCTACACCCACCTCCACCACAGGTGAGGTTACCTGAGGGCCACAAGGTGCATCTTCAGGGCAACCTCGAGGTGAGAAGGGTTTATTTGCCCACCCACCTTCGGGTTTTCTCTGCTCTGCGCTCCCTCACAAACTCCTGCCCTCATTGCCCACAACAGCGAGGTCTTTGGCAAAAGCCAAGCTCCTGCAGGGATGGAGTGACTCCAGGAGCTGGGGCTTTAAGGGAATAACTGCACATGAGTGGGCACCTCTGGGAATGTGGGATACTCCCTCCCTAACCCAGGGCCTGCAGAGCTGCCGCAGCACCCAGGTACTTCTGCAAAAAACAGATCTACCAGGCAAGCGTTCACTCCTCGGGACCAAGACAGAGCCTTTCCTGGGCTTTGTGGGGCGTCTTGCGGTGTTGGGGGGCCCATCCTCTCCCTGGAGCCAGCTGCCGATGTCACTGCAGATCACTGTCCAGCCGGGGTCATTTTGGGGGAGGGAATGCAGGAATCCCAGCTATTCTGTCTGGGGAATGCGTGGCAGGCCGGAGGAGTCTGCGCCTGGCGTGCCCAGCCAGGGAGCCCAGCAGGAGGAAAGGACCCTTGAGAAGCTGGATTTCCATCCAGGGCACCCAGTGGGGTGGATTGAATGGCTCAGGGTGCGAGTTCACCTCCCCCAGGCCCCCTCACACCGGTGGGGTACAGGTGACACAGCAGAGTGAGCCCATCTCTGCCAGAAACGCTGAGCTCAGCCCCAGCCCTGGCAGCATCACAGGGCCCCAAGGCATCCCACAGGACACAGCCACAGGAAACACACGGCAGCAAGCCAGGGAGGAGAAGGAAAACCCAAAAAGAGGAGAGGATTTGAGGTTGTCCCATCCTCAGCCTCCAGTCCCACAGCAGATGGGATGCCTGGCTTTCTCCTAAGGGGACAGCAAAAGGGATAATGAATGAATTCAGCCTGGGGAAAAAACCTTTTAACGCATCCCAAAGCATTGAAAAATCCTCAGTAATTTGGGGATGAAGTACAAAAGAGAATTTCCATGTGTTCATTACCACCAGTGAGTTTTCAGTGGGATCCATCTCCCCTCTTTGATCCTGCAAGCACCAAAGCTGAGGCCAAATTCAGCAACCCCCACTCCAACCCCAAACACCCACAGGCATCTTAAACACAGCCCTGTCAGGAAACTGGAGATTCGCTTTAAAAAAAAACAACCCAAACCCGAAGTGTGACATGAAAACAAGCACAAACCCCAATGCCACATATCCAGAGGTCGGTTTTATTTGCTGTCAGGTCTCCAAGCCCTTGGGACGTCCCACAGGCAACGTCACCTTATTGTCATTCCATCCCAACCAAAACGCTGCGGCCCCATTTCTTCGGCAGTGTGGGAAGTCCTCTGAGATTTTAGGCGGATGAAGACCCCGTGTCTGTGTCTGCACATGAAGGGCTCGCTCAGAGGTGTTATGGAGAACGGGAAGAGTGCTGGCTCCCCACCCCGCCAAACCCACAGCTCAGCTGGCGTCCGGCAGCACCGAGAGCCCTCGGGAAGTACCAGCCCTGGCACCCTGCTTAGGGCAAGCCCTGCTCTGCAGGGAAGGTCTAGAATGGGCAAAGGCGAGTGGAAGAGGAATCCTTGGAGCTGCTGGCATCAGGAGGGCACCCTGAGGTGGCACAGCACCCTGGCACAGCACCCCGACACGGCACAGCAGGCCCAAAGCAGTGCTGGGCTCTGAGCAGCCCCCGGGAGAACCACTGAAGAAACTGTTTCAATAAATCATTTAATAAAGCTGAGCCCTGCCTTGCTCGGCACCAGTGCCACGGAATTCCAGCCCTGGGAAGCTGAGGTCCATCCCCCAGCCCTGGGACACCATGGCCCTTTGCAGACACCACCGGTGGCTGTGCCCAGGAGCCAGCGGCGTTTCCAGGTGGGGAGTCTGCCTTGGGAAAGGAATGAGGAATATGCAGCCACACTGCCCCTGTGAGCCTGCATGCACGGACATGTCCCTCTGTCCTGCTCACCCTCTCCTCTTCCCCTCCTCCCCCAGTTATTCGTCACCCCCTTTCATCCAGGTGGGGCCCAGGGACTCCGGAATACGCTGATCCCTCCTCTCGCAGAGACAGCAGAGCACAGACACTTCCTCTGCACACAAGGAGGGCTGCCAGGTGAGCACAACCCTTATCAGACACCGAGAACCCACCCAGGCACCCCAAACCCATCCGAAAGCCGATGCTCCTGCTGCCTGAGAGCTGCACGGTGACATGGCCAGCAGCTCAGCTGAGCCTCCCCTTTCTCTCCACCCCAAAGAGGCTCCTACACCAAACCTCTCTGCTTTCAGCCCCAAAATCCCACTGTGTTGGTGTCTCCAGCTGGTGCCTCAGCAGAGCACTGGGATGTGAGCGCAGCCCAGCAAAGCATCCCCAAACCCTCCATACCCCGGGGTCTGATCAAACAGCAGGGGCTAAGATCCACATGGACCCAAATTTTTGTCCAAGTGTCTCTTGTCTTTTAGTTTTAAGCAGGAACCGTTCTCAGCCTGTTGTTTAAAACCATCCAAACCCCAAAGCAAGCAGCAGCGAGACACTTCTCCACCTGACCGTGGGGAAATGACAGATATCGACAAGCATCAACAAAGATACCAAAAAGCATCAACAAACCCCAGCCCTGGCTTGAAAACAATGTGTAACAATTTCCTGAAAGTTGACAGAAATGGGTGTGTTCGCAGTCTCGATGGCTGATACCTTTTTTTTTTTGGTGGTCTTTTCAAAAAAATACCGTGTCCCAAACCTCCAGCCCACCTGGCTGTGGCACATCTGTCCCAGCTGCATCCGAGCTCTGCTGGGTCGCTGCTCCACCACCCCACAGCTCCAGCCATCCGTGGGCAGCCAGTCCCTGCCTAACCATCCTCAGACAGGAATCCGGAGTCACGCAGAGAGGGACCCAGGCAGCAGCGAGCCATGTGGGGTCCGGACCCCGGTTCCATCCCGTCAGGCCGCGCTCAGAAAAGGACCTGCTCACTGTCGGCATCCCAGCAGCCCATCCAGGCGAGCTGCGTGGCCCATTTGCCGGTGGCCACCACTTGCAGCTTAGCCTGGTCAAATTTCCAGTACTGCTCATCCCGAAAGAAGTAGACGGAGCCGTCGCGGTGGGGGACGGCCCCCGCCGTGCCCGGGGGCAGCCCTGCCCAGTCCCGCAGGCTGCGGGGGTAGTAGGGCTCCACGCCCAGGGGCTCCTCGCTCACCACGAAGTACTTGGGGCCCTTGAAGAGGACCAGGCGCCGGAGCTGCTGGAAGTAGAGCGCGGTGTCCGGGTGCCGAGGGAGCCCGAGGGCGCTGCATTTTCGGGGGAATCCTGCCTCCAGCTCGGAGCCCGCGTAGCGCCAGCAGCGGCCGCCTGGGGGGAACGGGGAGGGGTCAGGGCACACCCCAGTGGGGTCCGGGGCAGGACCAGCTCCAGGAGATGTGGACAGACTCGGCCACGGGACCAGCCTTGTGACGTGTCAGTGACATCCATCCCACTGGTGACCCAGAACCGCTGCAGGGCTGCCCCAAGGAGCAGGTGGGGGGAAACTGAGGCACGGTAGCTCAGGGGCTTGAAGGCATGGAAAGGGACCACCAGGGGCAGAGCAAGGCCATCACCATGCTGCTTCTGGCAAACCTCCCCCTGATCCTGCACAGCAAATGGGACAGACAGAAACAGATCCAAGCCAGGCTGGGACATCCAAGAGCAGCGCCGCAGCAGGGACTGCGATGGGGACTGGTGGCTTGGCCGTCCCCACAGTGCCCTGTCCCCCCAACAGGGCAGACAAAAGCCCCTTTCTGCTCACAAGGCACAGCCCTGGGGAGGGACGGAGGGAGAGGCGAGGGCTGGGGAGGCAGAGGGGCTTTGGCTCTCACCCAGCTGCAGCAACAAAGCCCCTTTTCTGAACAGCCAGCCGCTGGTTCCCATTAAAAGCTGGGGCTGACCCTGGCAGCCAGGCTGCCTGGTTTGACCTTCCTCTCCCCATCTGGCTGCCGGGCAGCTCATGGATGGAATCCCAGCTCCTGGGGCAGCTCATGGATGGAATCCCAGCTCCTGGGGCAGTTTATGGATGGTATCCCAGCTCCCAGGACAGCTCAGCCTCCAGGCAAAACACAGGGATCCCTGAAACCCCCCCACACTCCCCTGCACCTCGTGTTTTGGGGAGCATTTTCTCCCCAAGACCCGCCACTGCACCTGGGTTTGCTGTGACACACCAGTGAGTGCTGCTCTCCTGATGGGGAAACTGAGGCACGAGGGGGCAATGTGGCTGCCAGGGCCATGTGGTTCATCCATGAAAGGCACCGAGCACAGGGTTTTGCACACCCAGGGCACAGCAATGCCCCAGCTCTGCTCTGGGAAGGGAAGGGACCAGCGGGAGGGGACGCAAAGAGGAGAAGCTTCTTCAGCCTGACCCGGACAGCCACCCCACAGGCAGGAGCAGCGGCAGCCCCGAGCCGTGTCCCCTGCCCGGGCCTCACCCACCTTTGAAGAAGTAGAACTTCCCGCTGAGCTGGGACCAGGCGGAGGCGTCGATGCCCGCGGGGAGGCCGGGCCAGCGCGGCTGCAGCGGCCTCGGGTCACTGGCGTTGCCACTCGCTGACACCACCCAGTAGTGGCCGCCCTTGAAGATGTAGAGGTTGTGATCCCCGTCTGTGAGGCAGAGGGAGGGTGTCGAGGTGAGAAATGTTATCCAGCCAGTGCTGCCCAGCTCCCCTCTCCTCCCCGTGCAGCCCCGCGGTGCTTTGGGGATGCTCAGGGTTTGGATGCTTCCTCCTGCCTTTCCAGCCACCCCCTCAGCTTCCATAATTCATCGCCTCCCCTCCAGCCCTGAGAGGATAAAGCTGACCACGGCTCAAGGCTAATCTCGCACAGCAGAGCTCCTGCAGTGATTAATCCTTGCCACAGCCCAAGTTTTAGGGTGTTTTCCCTGCTCCTGACACATCGCTGAGCCCTTAAGGTGCACTGCTCCACTGTGCATCAGTGATGCCGCCAGTGCCAGGAGCTGGGGACCAGTCAAACCCACCTTTCCCACCACTGGGAGCTGCAGCAGCACTGGGACAAGGGGTAGGGTGCACGTTTTGGGAGAGGGTCGCCCTGGCCAACACCCACCGGCGGTTATGGCGTCGAAGAAGGAGTGGCAGTAATAGGTGCTGAGGCTCCTCTGCTGTCGGTCCCTGCCATAAAGGTCCATGTTCCAGTCCTGGAAGTGAGTGAAGACCTTTCCTGGGAGCTGGATGGCCGAGCCCTTGGAGGGCTTCCCTGGGATGGGGCAAGGGGTGATGAGCCCGGAGAAGGGGCAGACAAACAACTTTTCCCAAAAGGCAGGGCTGGGGAACCATCCCAAAACTCCAAACACTCGCTGTCCCACTGTCTGGTACCTATCCCCCTCTGTATGATGGTGGCAACAATCCCATGGTATCCCAAAAAACATGCACCAGCAGACAAGTGGGCAGCAGATCCAACCTTCCCTGCCCTGGAGAACCTGGTACCAGTCCCACCTCTCCTGCATTTTCCTCCCCAGCCACACGGGGATGGGGCCCACATGATTGTAGTCCTCTCCCCCTTCAGGGACCTGCTCCCATCCCTGCTGCTCACTCTCCATCCCAGGCAACAGCCCTGGAGGAACCGAGGGATGCTCAGGGAAGCCAGGCTCACCGTACAAGTTCTGGACAGCCAAGATGTCATCCCAGCTGAGGACAAAATCCTTGCTGAGCTTCTTGTAGTAGGGAGACATCAGGGCGCTCTTGACGGGCGAGTGCTGCAGCCCCAGCGTGTGCCCGACCTCGTGGGCCACCACGATGAAGAGGTTGCGCCCTTTGCCGCTGTGCAGGGACCAGCGCTCGGCGCTGTCAAAGTGGGCTTCTCCTCGCCGGGGGAAGAAGGCGTGAGCCAGGGCACCTCCTGGGGACACGAGAGCCATCAGGGACCGTGGAGCAGCGGGCACAAGCAGCTCTGGTTTGCCCAAACGTGCGTCAGTTTGAGGTCTTTTTGGAGGAGCCCACGTTTGGAGGGTGCTGCGAGATGGGGAGGGCTCCTTGAGGGCCTGTAAGGAAGATCTCGGCCGCCTTGCTGGCAGACCTCAGTTGCAGAGCTGGGAGGGGGGACCCCAAATCAGGCAGCAAACTGGTGCAAACTGGGCTAGAGGGACAGCAGAGCCTCCATCACCCCCAGCCCATCACAAGCCCAGCCCTCCTCCCTGCCGGGGAAGAGCCCACGTTGTAAAAGAGAAGCTTACGAGGGGGAAGCGACCAGCACCTGGCCCATCGAAGGCGTTGTTGAGTCCATCGTTGTGGTCCCCGTGGAAGAAGGTCAGGCGGATGTCGGCGGGGCCGTCCCGCGCCTCCCAGAACACCAGGGAGGACACGTTGCTCCAGAGCTCGAAGGCGGCTCTCACGGCCAGGCGCACCTCGTGCTGGGGCAGGTAGGACGGCCAGTTCACCACGCGGTACGTCAGGTGCCGCTTGTACCACCGCCCACCTGCAACAGGGCAAGCGCAGCGTGCCAGCGGCCACTTGGACTCATCCTTCCACCCAGGGGCTGCCTGAGTGGAGGGAAACTTCCTGGAAATGTCGTGGTTTTCCCAAGCCAAAGCTGGAAGTCAGGGCAGGTGTGCCACCAGCAGCTGCAGCACCATGATTAAATCCTTCTGAAGGTGCCTCACCACCAGAGCCCACCCAGGGCTGGAGTTGCAACCAAACCCTGAAACCTCTCTGAGGAGAGAAGCTGGGGCACCCAGTTTGAACTCCACCCTTGGCTTGCCATCCTCTCCAGAGCCAAATCCAGCATGGATCTGTGCTGGAAGATCTCCTGCCTGACGCCAGCTTCAAGTCCAGAAGATGCAGTCCAAGGGCTGGATTTCAGGGAGAGGAATCAAAGCCCCCTCTGAAAAGGTGGGACAAAGGCAAAGGAGTGGGAAGGGCTCTTGACAGCACCTTGGGGCCAGCACACCTTAGTGCCCAAGGCTTTCTTAAAAGCTTTCAGGGGAGACAGAGCCCGGATACCACCAGGACAGATGGGGACAAGGATGAAGGGGACAAGCCTTGTGACTCCCCCTAAGCTCCCAACCCTCCCACCACACAGGAGTGCAAAGATGAGAGTTCACACAGTCACTGAGCAGCATCACAGCCCCCTCCTCCTCCAGCACCCCTCGGCAGCTGTGGTACCCCAGAGCCCTGGGATTGCATTTATCTGGGGGCATCTGGGAGCAGGAAAAAAGCTGTGGGGCCCTGGGGGGATGTGGGTGCCAGAGCCGGTGCTGAGGCGTGGGAGTGGTGACAGACCTCCAGCATCTGCCTCTGCTCCAGATGTGCAGGAAAACAGGGGGAACAGAGCCGGCAGCACGCCGGGGCTCGCTGCTCTGGCTCTGAGCCGAGCCTCCCGGCAAACCTGGCAGACATCCCAGCCCAGCTCTGCCTCCTTCTCCCCCAGTTCTGAGCAGCCCGTGGCTGGGGAGACTCTGGGCTAACTGGTCACACTCCTGGGGACAGAACCAGTTCCCACTGCTTGTCCTCCAGCTCCAAAGGGACACAGATGAGCTTCCACTCCGCCCAGCAAAAGCTAAAACCTGCCTGGCTGGCTGCAGCCCTAAAACAAAGCCCTGGCATCCCATCCTTCCCTCCACAGGGGCAGAGCATCTACCACCCCAAAGAAGGATGGGCAAGGCTGGGTTAGCCAAGTGTGGCTGGCTCTTGGGCAGAGGAGGGCTTGGCTTTTCCCTGCGCTGGCTCTGAGTGTGCCCCAAGCCAGCGGGACGATGGACACGGAGGCTGCCCGGGGAAGATCCCGCTGGGAGAAGGGTGGGTAACAAAGCACTTTGCTGGCTCAGCTGCCAGGGTTTCCTGCTCCAAGCAGGATAAACAGACAAAGCCTCCAGCCTTCCTGGCCGGTGCCACCAGCCCTGCAGGCACCCCCTGTGTCCTGCCCAGCCTGCGGGTACCGATGTGGTGCTGCTCCCCTCCCCACTGCCCGTGGCATCAGAGAAACAACCAGTGCCACACAGAGCCCTTTCCTGCCCTCTCCTCGAGCCGTTGGGCATCTCTTGCCACCCGTCTATGGATCCCAAAAATGAACCCCATGAGCCGCAGGGCACTGGTTGCTTCTGTTTGCCCATCTCCTGCTGCATGCCCTGTCCTTCCTTCCTTCCTGCTCTGCCTCACTGCCCACCTGTCCCGGGCACAGGATGGCTCCTGCAAGGGACACGCTGCACGTTGGGGCTTTGGAAGGAAATCCAGAGGCTGGAGGGGGATGACAGGGCCAGCCTGACACGGCACAGAGCCTTTTCTTAATCTCGCCTCCGTTTTTCCCATGTCCTAAGCACAGCTGGCCCCGGCCCTCCTGCTCTCTAGGAATCCAGTTACTCATCTGCAAGGCCAAAGGGAGCTCACAAGGGACAAGAGGCCCAGTCCTGGACACACAGGAGCACAGAGGGATGCTTGGAGCAGAGTTAAACCCCTTGACATGGGTGAAATGACTCTCGGGTCAGGCAGCCAAGTGCTGGCAGGTTTTGTGCTTGCTGCTGTGTCCCTAATATGCGTTAGAAGTCCCAAAGCTCAGCAAAACCTGGAGATAACTTCACAGTGTGCCAGCCCCTGCCCTCCAGATCATGCCAGCACAGCTGTGTGTGGGGCCATGGTGCTCCCTGGGAGATGTCCCAGTAAAAACACCCCAGAGAGCCGAATTCCCCCACGAGTGGGAGTCGCATCTCTAATCACTGCTGACATCAAGCCACGCAGAACAACTAAAAATAAAGAGGATTAAAAATAACCCACAAATGTGTCCTGGCCTGGATGCTGTGCCGGTGGGGCTGCACCTCCCCCCCACAGCAGCTTCCCCACGAGTCCAGGACGGGAGAGACGAGCACCCCAGACCCCAAACCCCAGCGGGACCCTCGGTGCCCGTGCTCACCGTGCTGTGCCGTGCGCCTGCGGCGCCGGGCGGGCCATGCCCGGCGTGCCCCGGCAGCGCGGCTCTCCCCGTCCTCGGTGCCACACCTCGGCAGAGCCATCTGATGGAGCGTGCGGGCATCCAACACCCCGCTGAGCGGGAGGTGGGTCACCCGCTGGAAATCCCTGGGAAAGGAAGGGAGATATCAGCACCCACAGCCAGACCACCCCGTGGAGGGGTTTGGTTGTGTTTGTGCCGGGGGTTTGGCCTGAGCAAGGATTTTCACCCCACGAGCTTCACAGCCCAGCAGCAGAACTTCAGCCGGTCGGTAAAACAGGAAGGATTTGGCTCTGCAACCATAGCTGACCTGTAACTCACCTCTTAGCAGGGCAGAAGTAAATAAGGGAGCCTAAAAATGCCTTTTCCACTTTTTAACCCCAGTCATGTGACTTTGCATTTAATTTTGCATTTAGCTTTGCACGAGGTCGGGCCTGGGATGCTCCAAGAGCCGAGGTGATGTCCTTAGGAGTAATCCAGGCAGGCGCTGGCAATTTGCCACCCCTGACATCTCCCAGCCGTCCCCAAGCTCGGCCTCCCCGCAGATTTTATTGCAAGGCGAGCACCGGGCCATAAAAGGCAAATAAAACAGCCAGAGCCGGGTGCCAGCAGCCGGCATCCAGCTGCGGGAGCCGGGCACGGACCCGCCGTTCCAAAAAGGACTGGCTGTGCTTTAGCATCGGACCGTGAGAGAGAGAGAGCCTCCAGCTGCAGAAAGACCCCTCTGGCTGCAAAAAGCCCCTCGGAGTGCTGGCAGCACCCCCGCAGCTGGAGCTGCCGAGTTCTGCCTGCAGTGTGGAATAAAAGGCTCCTACCTCAGCGCCTCGGCGAACTCGGCGGGGCTGTGTGTGCCGGCCCCCGGCTCGCTGAAGTAGCCGTATTTCTCCAGGAAGAGCTGCAAGAAAAAAATGGGAAAGGTGCAGCTCAGAGCACGTGTTGGATTGGGAAAGGGGGAAAAGCACATGCGATGGCGAACAGTGCCGCGAACACAAAATGCCCACTTAGTTTCCTCCTGGGAGATCTGCACCTCAAGCAGCCGCGCCTCCTGTGCCCGGACGGGTTCCTGTGTGTCTCCTCCCCATTATTTTTGATGGCTGTTGGGGTTTTTGGCCACGGCACGGTGGAGGGGTAGGAGGAAACGCTGCTGCTGCCGAGAGATCAAAACCCGCTGCTGCCGTGTCATCCGCAGCCAGAGGCGACCAAACCCACAGCTCTAATCGCCCTGGCTCAACTCAGTGATTCAAACAAAGCCCAGAGTGCTGCGGCCGTCGGTAGGGCGGGGTGAGACGGGGTCAGGCTGTAGCCTCGCCCCATTCCCACGCAGGATGTGCTGCTGCAAAGTGGGGACGGCTCCGGGGGCAATTTGCTTTGCCAAACCATTCTTCTTTTTATCGGCCACTGACACGGACGGAGCTTGTCTCTCTGAACTTGCTCCAGCACTTAAATTGAATGTTAAAGAAAATAAACGGCTCGGGCTGCTCCGCAGCTTTTGGAGGAGTTAATAGCCGGGGTCACAGGAACGCTCCACGCCCGCCTGCCCCGCCGCCAGGGATGTCTGCGGGAGACAAACAAGCTGCCCAGCATCCTGTCAGCGCAGCAGAGCCGCAGTTACAGCAATGAATAAAAATCAGAATAAAAAGTGAAAGCGGCGGCTTCCTTTCCCCGCATCCCAAAGGAGAGGTGCGCTGAGCGCCGGGAATGCCACGGGCTGACCCAGAGCTGGTGCCCTCTGGGGAATCGGGGGCTTTTAAAGCTGTTTCCCTCCCTGCTCGTCTCGGGGCCGGGAAAAGGAGGGGGTTGGAATGCTGACCTCCACTCAGTGCTGCTCCTGACTGTGGGTGACACAGTTCTCCTCCATGTCCCTGCACAGGAGGCAGCAGCCGTTCCTGGGCCTTGTCACCCGGCAAGGAGCAGGAATGGTTTATGGATGTGGCAGTCCCGAGGTGTGCCAGGGCCTCTCCCTCTCCTCCTCCTCCTCCTCCTGCCCAAACCTTCTGCTTGCCATGAACAGTCACCTTCCCGTCATCCCCAAACACGTCAGCCCCGCGCTGCCACCTCCCCGAGGGCAGGGCAGGCACATCCGTGTGTGCTCTGCAGACCTCATCTCCTCCGGTTTCATCTCCTCCTTTACACCCCTTCTACCTGGAGCATCCCCCTCCGGCTGAGGACCGGCACAGATTCCTGCCTGGACAGGCTCTTCACCCAGCCCCACACAAAGAATTTGGCTGGTTTTCCCACCAAAGCCGCCTGTCTCAGCTGGAGGCACCAGCAGCTCGTTCCGGCAGCGCCAGGCGGCAGCAGCAAGAGCCCGAGCATGGCCAGAGTCACCCAGACACCCCACACTGGTCCGGTGAGTCAGGATAAATCAGGCAAGTGCCGCACTGGCAGGGAGAGCATTGGCTTGTTTGTCGGGAGAAGCCGCAAGGATGCCCAGGGATGGACCACACAGCCTGGAGCTGCCGTGCCCCAGCCACGCCGGGATAACCCCACCTTTAGGTGGGTACCAGGAGGCAAAATCCAGCAGCAACTCTGGATGAGCATGCAGGGATGGAGGAGCATCCTGGGGATGGGGTGGCTTGGAGCCCTCTGAGAGCAGTCTGGAGAGGAGAAGGAATCTGGCCATCTTTCTCTGCAGTTGTATTTTTATAGAGTTCTCCTCCCAAAGTACAGAATCACCAGTTACATGCAAGGGTGCGGGGTGAGGATCCCAGTGGTGACATCACTGCAGATAAATGTGAGCTGACAACACCTGGGTGGAAAGCCCCGGGTCTCACACCACGGTCTGAACCTTTTCTAACACAATTTTGCATTCACTCAGCACAACCTGAAGCTGTTTCCTTCCCTGTAACCCAACACAATCCCGTCCTTAAAGTGTGAAAATGGGTTTTCCTCACCATGATCTCATGAAGGCTTAAAACCCCATCTGGACATGTCAGGGTGCATAGTGAAAAAGGCAACCCCTGTTCCAGCTGCTGCTCTCGAGCAGCACCAGAAGGCACAGAGGCCACTGGCTTTATCATTGCTGCCCAGAGCTCCTGGAGCTTTGCAAGTGCAAGCAAAGCAGCATTTTCCCTGTGGCTTCTGGCCTGTGCCACACCGAGGTTCTCACGCACAGGCACCGACTCTCCGGCTGCAAAACCATCAGGAGAAATTTTATTAACTTTTCTAGACACATCTACTGTCAGCTAAGGGCGATGGTGGTTCTGGGAACACAGAGCTGCAGGAGAGGGATGTGCTGGTCCCCCACTCTGTCAGGTATTTATCAAAGCTCAGAGCATACAAATCCAAGGAGTTTTTGGGGTCCAGGGGAACCCAAGAGCCCCATGCCACAGTGTCCTGTGTCCAAACCAGTGCTCAAGGCTCCTCCAGCACTGCACAACCCCTCAGAGCCCAGCCAGGCTCTGGCACCAGCCCATGAAACCTCTCCAGAGGCCTCGATGTAAAGCTTGGTTGTGCTGGGAAAACCCCCTCCCTCCTGCCCCAGACGGGGAAATGCTCTTTTCCATACAATGGGAAAAGAAAAACAGCAGGAAACCAAGAGAAACATTAATATGAAATATGCCCAGCTCCCCCTCTGCATGAGGGAGGGAGAGGAGGACGAATCTGGCTGCCTGGGAGCCAGTGCTGGGGCAGAGAAGCCTCCGGGGCTGCAGCAGGGACAGAGGGAGGACAGTGTGGGGGAGAGAGAGGGGCTCTTCCCACCTCGGGGCTCTGATGTGGAGCCTGTTACAACCCTGGAAATCGTCTCTGCCTTGGCTAAAGCCAAGGAAACACCTTGCCCTCGACCACAGGCATCGCGGGTGGAAGACAGCCAGCAGCAAATACAATTAGCTCTCCCTGCCTGGAAACTGGGATAACAAGAGTGCCGAGACAGCAGGCTCCGGTCCTGCCGGCTCTCCCCTCCAGACACTCCAGTTCTGGCTCCTTTCCACCCCTTAAGTACTGGAGAAGCCTCGCACTGGGCTCCTGCTGACCTGTTCTGCTGGATACAAACCCCATCTGTCCCCTGCATCCCCGGCAGCGCAGGGAAGCGGTCCCATCCTGCCGAAGGGTGGGCAGTGCTTTGCGTCACGGTTACAGAGGATGCCACCACAAGCTGCACCTCCAAAGGCTTCTGTTTTAAATCATGAGACAGCCCAGGTGGATCCTCGACCCTGGTTCCAGCATCCCCAGGCTCATCATCCCACATCATCTCACCACCAAGGTTGACACAGTGGCTCCTGCTTTTCATCCTCAGTTTCCCCCAGCACAGACACAAGGAGAGCTGGCCCCAGGGCGTGTTTTGGCGCGGTCACAGAAGGAGCAGCGGCTCCTCCTGCTCACGGAGTCGCTGCTGCCTGCGAGCTGCCTCCAGAAGATGTCACAGCAATTAAAAACGCTCATTTGCTTCCGCTCATCCCTGCAAAGCCTCAGGCAGAGTCCTCGCACCGCTTTTGTTTAAGTGTGCGTATAAGCATCTCTATAAATATTGTATCTATAGACACAGGGAGACACACGAGAAGGGCCATTAGCGAGCACAGGGCCTGGTTGTCCTCCCGCTGAAAAGGCAGGGAAACCTCAGCTGGTTCTCTGCGCTGGGGATGGAGGGTGGTTACAGCCCCAAGCCCCTGTGATGTTCCCCTGCCGCGTCTAACCCAGTCCTGGAGGAATCTCCTCTCCCACCCACCACTACTAAAAATCTGCTTTAGGAGCAAGTAATCCATTTGCCACTGAAGATCTGGAGCTGGGGTCTTCTAAACTCCTTTTGTTTTCACACTCGAACTTCTGAAGCTACGAGGCAGCAAGCCGGGACTAACTAAAACCCCTCCTGGTTTCACTAACCATTTGGACGTGGCTTGGAGCAACCTGGTCTAGCGGAAGTCGTCCCTGCCTGTGGCAGGGGGTGGAAGGAGATGGGTTTTAAGGTCCCTTCCAACCCAAACCATTCCAAGATTCTGTGATAACTCATTGGGAACCAGCTGGCAGCTTTGCCCCGGCACCCCAAAAACCTCCCCCACCCCAATGGGCTGCAGCACCAAAACTCCTGAATGCGACCCAAAGCACTTGGGGAAAACAGGCAAAACCACTGGGCTTGGCCAAACCTTCCCCTGCGAATGCCAGAGCGGCTGACAAACCAGTTCGGTCACGCAGACTGGTTGTGTTTTCGTGTCTACGGAGAGAAAGGAAGCGAGCTTTGCCCTCCACCGGGGTGGGAGCCGGGGGAAGGCGGCGGTCCCGGCTGCGGGCGGCCGCGGCCCCTCGGCCGGCGGGCGATGTTTGCCCTAACAAGCGGGGATTGTTTTGAGGAGAAGCAGGAAGAAAGGCGGGCTGTTGCTGCTGCGGTGACTCACGGGGCTGTAAATCACACCGGGGGATTGCCGGGTGACTCGGAGCCACTCGCCACATCCGCGCCGGTGGCAGCGGCTCCGAGACGCGATCTCATGGGTGCTGCAGAGCCCGGCGATGCCTCACAGGAGTAATTCCTGCTCCTGTCCCCCTCTCCTTCCTTCGCCGTGCTGAACAGCAGGAATTTTTCACAGGAAGGAGAATTTCTTCGCCTTATTTCAGAAGGAAAATGCGGGGTGCTCTGTGCCCCAGCTGACCTCCGAGCCCCGCCGCGTCTGCGTGGTACCCGGGACCCTCCCTCCATCCAGCTGTGCTCAGCATCCTGCATGCCAGCTGCTCCCTAAAGCAGCTCAGCCGGGCACTGGAGCACTTCCCAGCACAAACACAGCCCAGAGCCCTCAATGTGAGACCTTGGTGTGATAAGGGGGAGAAGTTAGAGTGCCCAAGACACTGCAAGATGAGAAGGAGGAGGGCAGGACAGGGGCTAAAAATTGGAAGAAAAATCCAAAATGAGAATTATTCAGTCCCTTAGTCCAGCGCTCTGTTCCCATTCCCTGCTTTTCCCAAATTTCTCCCCAGTTTTTCTTCCCACTGCAGCAGACCTGGAGCTGCTCACACAAACCTCTGCAGGGACTTCATTGTCCTTTGTCCCCGGCTCCACCAGCACCTCACCGTGCTCCTCACTCCCAACACGGGCTGAGATCTCACAATGCTCCCTGTATTTTTCACCATTCCCCTGGGATCTGGGAATCTCGGGCATTACCACACACCCCCAGCTGCTGTCTGAGCCAGACACCAGCTCTGCCAAACGCTGTGCTCACATCGAGCCCCCTCCTATCTGTAGATGATAAGATGATTTCACATACAAATGTTTCAAATCAAATTTTCGAATTTTCCTTATTTTTTAAAATGTTTTTTTAACTGCAATTGATACGGATGCAGTGAAAACATGGGCACCAGCCAGGAAAAGCATACAACTGGACATTTTCGCAGTCTTGTACATCTAAGTTTACACAACCTATTGTTGCTAGCTGTGGCTTTTAAAAAGAATTAAAAAAAAAAAAAAAAGCTTTACGAGCAAAGCCTGGAAGTGCTCTGAAAGCCGCAAGTCACCAGAACTATTTGATGTTATGTGAGAATTTCAGCTTCCTCCTAAAAGAAAATTAACTGCTCAGTTTATTTAGACAAGTTCCACGCCCCAGTCTCTGCATTTCCATTGTGTGCGTCGTCCCAAAGTCCCCGGCCAGCACAGCACATCCCCTTGGGGAAACTGAGGCAGGGAGACAGGAAAGTAATTTTCCCAGCACTCCTCACCTGGGATCTGCCACAATCCTGGGATCTGCTCTGAGGCTTCAGAGGAAAAGAACTCAGAAGTCACCAGTGAGGGATGGAAAGGCAGCTTGGACCTTTCAATCCAGTTGTTCCCAATCAGCTGGTTTCCTTTTAAAGTGAATTTTGAATTATTGATTTTCTGAGCATTAAAATCTTTGCAGATTTATTTTCTCCAGGTGGTATGAGGGGCTGGGCTGAGGTTTGTGCACAGTGGGATAAGCACACCTATTAACGACCTCTCTGAAGCAGCATCTCCCAGCAGAAGCCTGCACATCAAAAGGAACCTCTGAGCATTCCTGTGCCCTTTTCCTCCTAGAACATGTGTTCAAAATCCCAATTAATTCACCAGGACTTGCTGGCTGGGGTTGAAAATTGAGCATCTGTGCAAATGTACACTGGATCGATGCCTAAACAAGAAAAAATCCCCAACACGAACCTTTGTTCACCAGCCAAATCTCATACCTTGTCCTCCCAAAACAAACAGGAACACACGGTGGCACGGGGTGACAATGACAGCAGGACAAACAGAACAAATCCAAACAGAGGTGATAGGGACAGCCCTGGGGAGAGGCAGGCAGGGGAAGGACTGGCTTTTGTCCCTTCCTGATATCCTGAGATGGGAAGGTTTCCTTGTGCATGAGTTCTGTTGTTGGAGCTGTGTGGCAGGGTGGGCTTGCAGGTGCACATCACCTGTGGGGACACTTGGACACAGGCTGAGAGCTGGGGTTGTTCATCCTGGACAGGAGAAGGCTCCAGGGATACACAGAGCCCCATGCAGTGCCTAAAGGGGCTACAGGAGAGACAGAGGGACTTTGGACAAGGGCAAGGAGAGATAGGACAAGGGGGAATGGCTTTAAGCTGAAGTAGGGCAGACTCAGATTAGATATTGAGAAGGAATTCTTCCCTGGGAGGGTGGGGAAGCCCTGGCGGAGTTCACCCTGAGGAGCTGTGGCTGCCCCATCCCTGGAAGTGTTCCCGGCCAGGTTGGACGGGCCTTGGAAAAGCCTGGGATAGTGGAAGCTGTTCCCGCCCACGGCAGGAGTGGGATGAGCTTTAAAGTCCGTTCTAACCCAAACCAGTCTGTGTTTCTCTGCCACAGCTGCACCCGGCACACGTGGCCACACACCCCGGCATTCCGACACAACCCTCTGGCACAGCCCCACCTCCAACTGGCACAGCCACGCACGCTGCATGTACCAGGGCACACACGTGGATGCACAGGCATCAGGAGCCCACGGGCACCCACCCGCGGTGGGGATGTGCACTGGGGACACATTCACACCTATGGCACAGGCACACCAGGAACATAGTGACACCCGGGGCATGGGCACACTTATAGCACAGGCACACCGGGACATGCACACACCTGGCAGGACACGGGCACACCTATGGCATGGGCACACCGGGACATGCACACACCTGGCAGGACACGGGCACACCTATGGCATGGGCACACCAGGGACAGTCATATCTAGAGCATGGGCACACCTGTGGCATAGACTCAGTGGGGACACGCACAGCCGGGGCACGGGGACATGGGCACACCAGGGACACGCACAGCCGGGGCACGGGCACAGGGACGTGGGCACACCAGGGACACGCACAGCCGGGGCACGGGCACGGGGACGTGGGCA
>VZTI01001223.1:76904-103405 GCA_013397865.1 Struthidea cinerea | reverse complement strand
GGGCGGCCCCAGCCCCAGCCCCGGCCGAGGGCCGGGCTCCGCCAGCAGCACCGAGCGCCGGGGGCTGTCCCTGCTCTGGGAGCCCCCCCGTGTCACCCAGCCAGGGGCCGCCACCGGGGGAATGACCCCGTGCGTGCCCTGTCCCCTGTCCCCCGGGAGCATCCCGCTGCCGGTGCGTCTCTCCGGGCTGCTCCTCCCGCCAGCTGGGACAGTGGCTCTGCCCGGTTTGAAGCTGTGGAAAAGAGGAGAAAGCAATTCCAGCTTTTCCTAAACCTGTGTTCACCCACGGCTGCAGGGTTTGGAGGCCGGGGGTCCTTGTGGGCCAGCACTTGCCACGAGCTCAGCAACACAGAAGGCTGGGCCAGCAATGCAGCTCCGCTTCAGGGGTCGGGCAAAATCCACACATCAGAGCAGTGTTTTCTCAAACTTTACATAATAACCACACGCTCGGGGTTGTGGTTTACACTCCTCATGCTTAAATTTCCCTCTCAGGCATGGGATGTGGTGACCTGTGGGCAAGGAGGGGCCGTTTGCCATCCAAGGTGACACACCGCACCCGTGTCAGTGTCATAGCTCTCCTGCAGCTCCCACACAGCTGATGATCTTGTGGCTTCCAGGGCCAAGTCAACAGCTCTGTTTACTCACAGCAGTATTTTGGTTGACTATTTTGTTTTAATTTGACTAAAGCAAAAGGATGTTTTGATTCTGCTTTGGTTCAAGGGGAAAAAAATAGGATGTGACTTGTATCTGCTTTTGTTTTCATGCCAGCTTCAACCCCACACCTATTTTAAAGCTCCCAGGCTCCTTCCTCCACTTTTTAATCATGCCAAAGCCTGAAGTTACAGAAGCATCTGTTGAGTGCAGCTTGAAGAGAGCTGCAGGGATCCTGTGACACTTTGCTTTACAGCTGGACAGGGATGCAGGGAAGGGAAGCAGGATTTGAAGAAGAGAAAAAAGGATCCACATAACATGGAAAAATAGGGAAGTCACTGAGCTACAACATAAAAAATATGGGAGAAATGAAGGTTTTGTGGCTGGGCCAGTAAGAACTGACAGAGGAACTGCTGGAGAGCACGGTGGGCAGCTGGCACAGCCAGAGGGATGGTGTGAGGGATTCCCCTCGGAATAAAGAATTCATGAAGAATTCCCGAGTACTCCCTCAGCCCTGGGAGGAGGGAGAGCCAAGGGATGGCCGCTCCTCACTCAGGTCAGCCTCACGCTTCCTTTCAAAACAAGGGCAGCTCTGTCTGCAAACGCATCCGTGTTTGTGTCGTATCTAGGAAGCAACTGATCCATCTGCTCTTCCACTTAAGAATATGGATGATGAGAAAGTGACTGGCTGGGCTCCAGCAGGAGCAGGAAACTCCCTCCTCTGCTCATTGTAATGTGGGGAAGCGGCTGGGAGGGCACCTGCAGCCCCTGGAGCCGCCAGCTTTCCGATCGGGCATTTCCTGGGGCTGCTGCCTTAGTCCTCAGGGGTTTTGGCATTCAGATGGAGAAGAATTCAGCCCAGCCTTGGGGATGCCAAATCATAGTTCTCTGCAGACTTTTGGCTGGGAGTATAAAGATGTTTATCCAGCTGCTGTAATCAGAGCAGTATCAGGAACAGAAATACTATCTCGTGGAAAGGTGAACAGATTCCAGGCTTTTGCAGAGTTAGGCGAAAGCTCAGAAATGGGGCAAAAAAAAGTTTCAATCCTTGTAACTTCTAGCCCAAAACTGAAACCTGACAAGTCAAGCCTGTGGCAGAGAACCAATGAAGATTTTAGTAAAACATTCACAAAGAGCATGATAAATAGATCCATACAAGTTCCGGTTGCCTAATCATTCCTGATTTCTCGGGTTTCTAGAGAAAATCCCTCCTCCCTTGAGTTTAACTCATCAAAAGATCTCAGTGCACTCAGTGAGCTCGATTTCCAAACTCGTTCTTAAGACGCCTCCCAGCTTGGAGATCCAGAGCATTCCTAATTTAACACCATTTGCATATTGACCTGTAAACACCACGGAGAACTAAATGCCATTACCACAGGTGTGAGTCTGGAATGGGGGAGGCTGGTTTGTCCATAGGGGCACAGCAAGAGCAGCTGAGCATTGCGCAGAGAAGAGCTGCAGCACCAGCGGATCCCTGTCTGAGGTGAGATCCAGGAGTTCCTAAACCAACATTATGAAACAGCTCTTGTGACGTGAGCTTTCTCGGGGCAGCTCTGAGTGTTTATCATAACTGATAAGCAAATAGCAAGCCCATTACTCCTGCGTGGCAGTTCCTACCCAAGATGGATGTGATGCACGAGAACCTACCATTAAAAACATTTAATGCTCTGCACTGAGAACAGGTTCAAGCTGTTCCCTTTCACCCTCTCAAGAACAGCCGTCCTTCAGATGTTTGCTGCTGCACAGCAGCGGGATGGCTCAGTGGGTGCTCAGGCAATGTCCAAAATCCTCATCCAGCTGCTGGAAGGTGGCCAGAGCCAGGACTTCGGATCAGATCAGAGAGGCACTGTCACAGCTTTCCCTCCTAACTCCAGCCTGCAAGAGTCAAATTCTTTACCAAGGCATGAGCAGCGTAACGTTCCTTGGGCTGTCACAAGGGTGAAGCTTTTCTGCTCAGACACTGCTTTCTGGGTACTTCATTCGTGCACAGCAAGTTCTCACAGGTCAAAGGACTTTCCTGCGTCCATAAAATGTGTTAGAAAGTCTGTCTTGCCCCGTGTCCTGTCTCAAACAGAGCTAGGAACAGACACTTCGAAGGGTGTTACAGAGAAAACGCAAACTCTGCAGACTTCCCTTGACTTTACCTTTTGTGTGTGGATTTCCTGGAAGTCGCTGAGGTCAGGAAGCTGCATCCAGCCAATGAGCCCTCCCACGAACACACCGATTTGCTGGAGCAGTTCGAATCCCACTGGTAGTTGCTCAGCTAACAGCCAAAACCATGCATCTCTTTCTAGGATCAGGGTGGCACCTGAGCTCCAGCAAACATCACCTTGGTTTGAAAAGCGGAGTTTTAAGCAGTTTTGGGTGCATTCTGACAGTTGTGCTTCATTGCAAGCAACTGCTACAGCAGCATTTGCAACATCCTCTACTGGGACATCGTCACACGGGCTCTGTTACCCTGGAAATGGGAATTATCAGTTCTAGATTAGGCAAAGCAGCACTGGCTGGATCCTGGCCTCAAACCCCTGGAGACTTGAGAGTTTGGCTTCAGTCATTGCCCCCCTATCTCTCTTTAGGACTTGTGGTATTTGAGCAACTTAAAGTTGCATTTCTTCTCAGGGTGAGGTGGGTTTGGCTGCAGAGGGCCGGCATGGAAACTATTTGTGCGTCTCTGAAAATGTTTTGCTATTATTTTATAGAGGAGCGGCATTTCAGCTCTGTAAGGATCACATGCCACTCCTGCATTGGCATCCCTCTTTTCTCCAGCAAGTCCTTGTTGAGCTTGGCAAGTGCTAGACCTGTTTTTATAAATAAACCACCAGCATTCCACACAGGACTGATTTTCAAAATGAAACCCTCACCACTAAGAAAATGTATTATTGGAGGATGGAGCATAAGTAGGGCTGAAAGCAGCAGAGCAGAGCTGCTCCCAGCTATGCTGAGAACAACCCAAACTGCTCCTTTCTGCTGGGATAGATTCTCCTGGTTTTCCACCTCCTGACAGGACAGATCTACTGTCCTCTCCCTTAGTCTGGAATTTTATTATAGGAAGTCCTACCAAATTCTCACACAGCACTGGGAAGAACTAAAATCAATTCAATCCTTAATATACTAAATATTTAAAGCTTTTTACTTTCCTATTAACCTCAATTAAAGCTTTTCCTGGCAAACTTTAGGCAGCTGTGGAGAAAAACTGCAGGACCAAAGGACTTGGCAGACACAATTGGAGGGCAATGACATAGTTAAACCATCATCTGGGTTTATATTTTTTACAGAACTTCCCAGGCCTCTCTGAGCTAATTTAACTCTCACTGCACCAACGGCAAGTAAAACAACCCATCAGTTGTTTGTCTTGTACAGTAAAACAGTTTTACAGTACAGTTTCTCTGTCCTGCTGATTTCCTGAAAGACCAAACAGCTGCTGAAGGCGTCTTAAAAACCATGCAAGAATTCAGGTTGTTTTGCCCCAGTGCAGAACAGAACATAAACAAACCAAGTGTTCAGCATCACTGCCAGGCTGAAAAAGCTGAGAAGGTGGAGACAGCTCCAATTTTGTGGCTCACTTGAAGACTCGTCTACTTGGTAATCCTGGGCAGTGACTGAAGAGGAAAGTTTCTCTTAGTCTGGGAGAGAAAGCAGGGTTGGAAGCTGAGCTGGCATTAAAGGCAGCTACAACTGTTGCTCCCAATACTGGAAGCAGCAGCTGTTTGAACCACCAAGCCCCTGGTTTCCCCAGGAGGGAAAAAGCCGGAGCCCCACCAGGGAACTGGAGGGAGCACAGAGGGGCGATGCTGCACCAGCCCTGGGTTTTCAGCTCAGCTCAGCCATTCCCAACTCTGTGCTCAGCTCTGAGGGCTCCAGGTGCACCCTCAGGAGTTGTTTGTGCAGTGCAAGGTTGTCAGCTCTGCTGGGGAACAAACCTCAGCAGGGACAGAGGCTGTTCTCAGCCGCTGATTCCTGCTTTCCTTCCATCCCATCCAGCTGGCACCATTCCTGCATCTGCCAGCACAGCAGTGGGCAAGAGCACCCTCTAGCCTCTTCCCTGCAAACAGTAACTCCAGCTTCAAAACCATCAGCATCCAACTCTTCTGGGCCAGCAAAACAACAGATACTAAATTCATCAACTTAGTGAAACCTCACATGCCATACATTGGTTTTATACTGTCACTAGCACATATATACCTCAAATTGCACTGTTTTAAGAGGAACAAGCTGTTCACAATCCGTGATAAATGCCTTTCCTAACAGAGCAGATGCCCTCCAGGAGAAACCTGAAAAAGGCCCAGCACAGTTACCACATTTACAGCCCTGGGTAATGCTGATTTGAACTTCATTACCACAACCATGAATACACACCAAGCTGGGGAGGTGGCTCATAAACCTTAACAGAAGCCATTTCTGTTCACTTCTCAGTGAGATACTGCCCAGCTCTATGCCCAGTTGTAACTACAGAGCCCAAGAACTTGTATTTATAGTGCTGCCCACTGGAATATGGGACAGCCAGAGGTTCTTCCTCTAAGGCCCATGATGCAGAGGCAGCACTGATGTGAGCTGACTGGGGCAGTGCCACCTTCTCAGGTTGCTCATCTCTGCAGTGACCTATCTGAGGAGGGGGGATAATTAATCTCCCTTCTTTCCTCTCCCCTGGCTTCACAGCTGAATTCCAAATGCTCACAATGCACCACCTCCTGAACCTCACCTGCATCGGACCTCCAGTAAAGCAGCTGCACACACTTGCTTCCATCACCCACATTCCAAAAGGAGCAAGTACAGCAAAATGTAGCAAATCCCAAATACCATTTTTTTTAAAAAGACATCCTACCTTGAATTTTGAGCTGTTGTGCCCCTTGGCAGCAGCAGAACACACTCACACTGCTGTCTGCCTGCTCCTCTCAGGGTGCTGGGCAACCAAAGCAGGTTTGCAGGCACAGGAGGGAAACAGGAAAGGAGCAGGGGACAAGTCTGGGATAGAGGATATGGATAGCAAGGAGGCTCATCACTGACCTGCCTGCAGATTCTGTGAATAGACAGAGCTCAGGTCAAAGCTGCAGTGCCATTCCAAGCAAGTGCCTATTTACTGCTTAAGCCAAACCACAGAATACTGGGAATAGGTAAGGAAATGCATGCAGCTTAAGTAATTGTGAAACAGTAGGATTTCACAAATAAAACAATCAGCATTTATTGTTGTATTACAAAACACTTCATATTTTGGCAATATTTTACAGTTTATCCTTTTCCTTCTTAGGGCCTGTTGAAAAGGTATGGGGGGGAAGAAAAGAGGAGAATGTGGAAATTAGGATTAAATTTCAATGTCTTGCTTAAAAAAAAATCCTCCCAAACCACCCCAGTCCCTCCCACCAAAATAAAAATCTAGTTTCACTCAATTCCACTATCGAAAGAGGCCATGGGTGAAGCTGCAGGCAATTTCACTATCAAACGCATCAAGAAGACAAACAAAACATTCACAGTGGTCTTCAGTATGGTCTGTTGCGTTGATCATTTCTGAAATCATTTCTGGAAGGGAAAGAAAAGGTTCTAAGCAAGTAACAAATGAAGCAAATAACAAATAGTCCCTTCAGTCAAACATTTCTACAATGACGCCTGTGTGCTGCTCTGTGTTTATAGAGAGCCTCATCCAGAAACGTTCACAAAACTCATCAGACTGAGAGATTCTCCCCGGAAGCTCCTATCTGCAGTTAGTATTTTCATGGCAGTTGTGCTTGTACACATGAACAACCCTTTTCCCACACTCCCTATCAACCCCACAGCCAAGCAAGGGCAAAGGCTCCTCTTACCTTCCTCCCATTTTGCCCCCATAGCCACCTCCCCGATCCCCGCCTCGGCCGCCGCGCCCTCGATAGCCCCGCTCTCCTCCGTAGCCGCCTCTCCCACGGAAATCTGGGCAAAAATACAGAAATCCATCAGCTTTTTCCGAAAGATGCAGATGATATGAACACTTTAAACATTTAAGAGGTGTAGCTGTTTTTACACACCTCCTGATGGACGTGAATCTTCTGGTCTGGGCTCCCCGCACTGGTTGCAGGAATTCCTGCGAGCGAAGTTCATGTTGCCACAGGACCTGGAACAGACAAGGATCCCCCAGACTGAGCTGTGCAGGTGAGAGCACACATGAAACACCCCTCGCCCAATTAAAATGACACTTACGGGTTAGGACAAACCCAATCACCATTTTTGGGTTCCCCACTTCTACCCTGGAAGCCCCCACCTCTTCCATAGCCACCTCGTGAACCTGCAGACAAGATTATAATCAGAATAAAGTTCTGTGAACTGCACATGAGAAACAGGTATCAAAGACTGTCACTGCCTTCAGACCCCAAGTGACAGATTTTTCAGGTGGAAGGAGTGTTTAATGCAAATATATTCCCACTACTTATTATAAATTCTTTTTCAGCAGTAAAGGGAAATCTGATCTGCTTGAATTGCCACTGGGTAAATATAAACCCACTACATGCATTAATAAAATTTCAGAAAGATTTAACAAGGTATAGGATCAGTCACATATGGCCAGATTTAGTCACAGAAAAAAAATTTAACAATAAAAAAAGTCTGTCTGGGTTAACCCCAGGATGCCTCTGACACAGACACGGGGACAACATTCTTGCTTTCTGCATCACAAAATTTGGAACTTTTATACCAACTGAAGTTGTTGAAGAACCCCTTTTCATCAGCCTACAGAACTGCTTGATTTCAGAATCAGAATTTGTTGACAGTCACCGCCCAAAGCATGATTCCTGGAAAATGGTAATGAATACCCAGTGGATTACTGACAAAACTGTATATGCAGAGAATCAGGGAGATGGATATGTCCTTAACGAAAGGAATCAGACATCTAACTGCTGCTCCAAGTCAGCAGCAGCTGAATTATGCACCCCGCTTAATACCACCTGGAAACAGAGTATTTCAAAGCTTTGCTGTAACAAGCAAATGGTCACTGGGAATCCCCCCCCTGTAAGTGTGGGGCTGGTACAGCTCAACATTACTGTTACACTTTCTCTTTAAAAGCAACGCTGAGACAAGATCTGGAGACTTTCCAGTTCTAAAGGAAAGCATAAATTCTGTGCTGTGCTGAAGAGATTACAGATTTCAGTTTACTTAACTGGGTTCAATCCTTATTACTCCCTTTCCTGGCAGAATCCCAAAGGCTCATATATTTGATGAATCACTGCTTCAAAGTCAACTTCTCTTTAATAAATCAATCACAGCGAAAAAGCATTTAACTATGCAAAAACAAGGATTCTACAGATTTTAGTCCCACCTCGACGCCCGCCACCTCCACCTCCTCTCATGAATTCAGGTCTTCTGGTTGCAAAAGAAACTTTGATAACATTGCCGTTGAATTCTTTTCCTGTGGGAGGAGAGAAGGGATCAATACAGCTCCCAAGAACACAGCAGCAAGCCCAGCAGAGCAGAAGTGATTTGCACACACAGACTGAACACAAAACTCTTGAGACACAGCGAAGCTGCAGTAAATCTCTTGGTTTTGGAAGCACTGGTCCAAAGGTGAGATGGAAACACTGAGGTACTTGCTTAATTCTCCACACACCCACAGATATTTTAGCTTAAATGAGATCTGTAAGTTGCAATTTAAAGACATAAGAATGTTTAAAAGATTTTTGGCCATGTTCATGGAGAAGTAGTTTGGATGTTTGAACTGTCTGTAATTCCACCAAGGCAACAAGGCTTTTGTACCACTCAACAGCCAGCCCAAAACTTAACTCCCAAGTATATTTAAATAAAGTTCATGGTTTTCAGAGACTGGGTTCTTCATAGATACAATGTTTATCACAGACAAACAGAACTGCACATGTGCCTAATATAGTCATATTTGCTTTACCCTCTTAAACAAAAGTCAATTTGCCTTTTATTAGCAAACACAAACGTTAGACAAGCATGCCATGCCAATTTTTTCTAAGCAGTATCATTTCACACCAGATACAAAGTATGTCCTGTTGTTTCCACCCAATCTCACTAAAATTCTGTGAACACACAAGGTGACAGGAGCAGGCACTTTTCCCTCACCCCTTCAAGTTTACTACTACAAGAGTGCCACAGTATTTCCTGCAGTCTGAAGAGTTTTACATCAATATATTTCTGGGATAAATCCATAATTTTAAAACCTTGTTCTTCACTGTGTATATACAGAGCACTCAGCACAAGATTGCCATAACCATCCCCAAACTCTAAAAATGCTCCCGCAACACTAAAAATATCAATGCAACACTGTAGGGAATCCCTCCAGCTGCTAACACAGATTACAGCTCTGTTGGTCTAAACAAGAAGTGACACAAACACCACCTCTCGTACCTTGTGCAGGGGTAACTGAGGTACAGCAGCAAACCCTCAGTTTCATTGCACATTTTTGGTCTAAATCAGTCTGCTGTTAATTGAAATGAGAGAAATCCAACACACACAAGAAACCATGAAATACAGGTCTTTGTTAAAAAAAACCAAACCAAACAACCCTAACCAAAAACGCCCAAAACAAAACAAAAAAACCCCAAGCCAAAAGCTACATAAATAGCAGCAGTGGGCCCTCAACAAGGCAATTGATTTGCTTCTTCCACTGCCTGTTAGATTCATAAACAGCCAAAAGAACAGCTAACTCTCACCCACCATCAAACCAGTCAATTGCTGCTTTAGCAGAAGGAGGGTCATCGAAAGATACTGTGGCTTCTCCCTTTGGTTTGCCGGTATCCTTGTCTGTGTAGAGATTTATCATGGGTTTGCCAGTCTTTTTGTTGGTCTGAAAAGAAAGGTTGCACACTTGGCATAGCAGGAACACTGGTGAAATCAGCTCAGAGCACAAACTGTAACACTAAGTGTCTTTAGTGAGAATATTCTCTTGGAGCTGGGCTGCAGAAACAGAGGGATTTGACTGAAGGATACTGACTGGCTGCTCTCCATGAAGTAATGAGTGGCACAATTTTAACAAAAAAAAGAGGTCAAGTGCACAAAATCCTAATTTAGAATTGCAGAAACAGAAGCAGCAGCCACAGAACAGAAGCACATGTGCTGCAGTACGAGGGTGGCACAATGGATAGAGTGTCAGGGCTATAAAGACTAAAGAAGATGCACAAAGCAATCTAAATGTCACTAGGAGAAAGGTGCTAGTGCTGCCAGCTTACAAATGAGCTGTCAGCTGGGAACCCAGATAAAATATTATCTACAACTGCTGGGGAGTCAGAGAGAACTCTGCCTTGAATGATACCAGTACATTTCCAGTACAACAGCTCGACCAGTTCTCTTCCTTCCGACCCATGATTTCTCATTTCACATACCTTTATGATACCAATCTGTTTGAAATAGTCTGCCACTTGATCTGTTGAAACGTCCTCTCCGAGTCCTTGCACGAAGATAGTGTTGTTATCAGAGTTGTCAGACTCTGAATCTGTAGAAAATTAAACTACATTTACCATGTGTTTTTGTGGGAACAACAGCAGCAATATTTTAAGCTCAGCTCTGTGCTGCCCAGTAGCAGACCCTTAAATCCCAGAGACATTTTGTGTGAAATAAAAGAGGAGCAGGGAGCTTAATTTTGAGGTTAACACCATCAACTGGGTACACCAGACAGCTGACCAGCTGCCTGCCTCACACCCAACTTCCATGCAGCTGGGCATCCCAACCCACCAGAGCAGTGTGTGTTTTAAATAACACAAGCTTAGCAGAGCTGCGATGGCAGTGAAAGCAGCTGCTTGGCTCAAGCACATTCAGAGTTCATCAGGAAATTCTTGCTGCATTAACATCCAAAAATTCACATGCACTTTAATTAAACACATTTCTTTCGAGGAAGGCATGCTTTAGCTAGCTTTCTTTTGAGCCAGGGGAATTGCAGCCACATCCATCTTTCTATACAAACATTTTAAAAGCAGTGACCTAAGAGCTACAATCCACTCCCACTCACTGCTTGTTTCCTTACCAGCATCTGATCTCGGTCCATAATCCCTTTGACCTATGATATGGGTTTGACAAAAAAAAAAAAGAAAGAAAAAAGACTATTTTTAGCACAACACATTCAAGCGACTTTTTTAGCAACAAGAAAATACATGAAGAATGTATGTAATGCATCTAAGATCTAAGACATTAACCAGAGATTTAGAGAATATTTAGACTTAAACGTTCAACAGAAGGTGTCTGTAGGACGTTAACGTGTTCTTTAACTTGCAGCATGTGGCAGTTGCCACACTGATGCTGTGCTGGTGTTTGCTTGCAAATGCTGGTTGTCACATCACCAAGCAGTTTCCCACTTTTTTTTTTTCTACCTCTAGTACCTTTCTAAGAAGCATTTGTAACAAAAATTAAAAAAAGAAAAGAAAAAAATAATCCGGTGAACGTCACTGTCTCCACAAATTCTTTCATGCAATTTGACAAAGCAGAAATCCAGTTTATTGCTACAAGTTTGGCTATTACAACTCGTGAACACACCAGCCTCACCAAAACTCTATAATGCTTCTACTAGATAGTAACAAGATATTGGTGGCTTTTAGATTTATAAAGAATTTCCACTGAAACATTTTTGGATACTCGGCACTTACCACCGTAATTTTTGAAGCCACCACGGTCACCACCACTGCAGAGGAAAAATTGAAGAAATGATTTCTTCCTTAAGTCTCTACGTGCTGAGCCCAAGGCTCAATCTACAGTTAACTGATGACAAGTTGAGAATTACTGTCTGGCAGCTAAAGCACCATCTCTACGTTCTCCTCACTACCCATTCATGTTCAAAGATTAAATTACAAAGAAAAAAAATCTCTCAGGGTGCTGCACTGGAGAAGAGAATCCCTAAGGAGTATTTTAAACTAACCCATACACATGTGGTTGGCTCAATACTTTCTCCCATCCCATCAGCCAAAATAACAGCTATTCAAAACTGGGGTTTAAACAAAAACGTTATTTTCATGGAGATTAATGTGGGCTTTAATTGTAGATGTAATTGCTACTTTGGAATAATTAGTACTTTAGTACTTTCCTAGAAGTCAAAAGAGCTAAAATTATTCTCCTTTGTTATGCATTTATAATACAGGGGATGAATTAGCAGAATGAGCCATTCTCTGAGCAAGGGTCTGTGGGGACCTACTGTACTACAGCACTTGGCATTACAGAGAAGGTGTGTGTATGTGAGCTTCAAAAGCAGAGGCCGTGAAGTTTTATTTCATTCATTCTGAAACCTGTGGCACAAAATGTAGACCAAGTTAAGAGAATACACACATCAATTTTCAAAGGTTAGAAGGGGATTTAAAACATGTTGTTATGCCTCCAATTATGTGCATGAAAATAAACCCTCACTCTTTTTTCACTGGAAAGGTTTGTACTGGAAGGATTTTTCACAACAGCATTTTTAATTGCATCCATGATATGAACACAAGATAATCAATATTCAGAGCCTTCAGGAAAAATACAACCACTGGATTTCTTTAGAAAGTCAATAACCAAATGTCAGAAGGACTATCTCATACTGCCACATACCACTGCCTGTTTGTCCTCCTCATCATGGGGGACAGAGCTGCCACCTCAAAATTAGGCAGGATCACCTAATCCCAAGAGCTTTCTCAGTATGACAAAGGCAGTGCGAGCTCAAACCCTGATGCAGAGAAATATCTCCAGTCTCTGGAGTTATTCTCCCTCTTTATGACTAGAAATCACTCCAGGTGTTAATTCCATCTGTCTGCTCACACATCAGAGTCCAAACAGGGCATACAAGCACCCAGCAAAAGGCAGTGAAGTAAAATTAGGGAGTAATTTCTTTGGCACTCTGTCCATCTGTTACAGCAAATGGAAAGTCATGAATGGAAGCTGCTGATAATTAACATTTATGAGAGAAAATCTGCCCAAAGTGAGGACCAAATAAGGTTCCAACAGGTTATTATCAAACCTGAATTAAGAGACACTTTTTGGAGGGCGACTGACATTCTGGGACAGTTTGGCATGACAGATAATATCACTTTTACTGGGACTTTTCTTAAAATAAATTTTTGCTGCAGATTTTATTGCTGTTCCACAGAAAAAAACAGAATGCTAAACTGCAGTGTCATTTATTCATTAATTTACTCTGCTCATTAAAGATTTTGTATGCAGCATCAGTGCAGGTCTTTACTCAAGGCTGTCTGTTTTCAAGGACTGATGATTAAAAACACAACGGTGATGATAAAATTTACTGGAAATACCTTTCTGCCACCTCCAATTCACTTCAGCTAAAAAAAAAAACTTCATTATGACACAACAACTTTTAGTAGGATGCCTGTTATTCTGGAATTTTAACTCAGAAATAACAACAGTGAATAATACCAACCACCTAAATGTTATGAAAACTTTCCAACCCCAGATTATGGTGCCAGCTCATCAGGACAGCAATATCCAGAACAAATACGTTTTCTGACATGGAAGTGTATGGCAGTTAGAAAACCC
This sequence comes from Struthidea cinerea, assembly GCA_013397865.1. Classification (NCBI taxonomy): domain Eukaryota; kingdom Metazoa; phylum Chordata; class Aves; order Passeriformes; family Corcoracidae; genus Struthidea; species Struthidea cinerea. The sequence goes on along the minus strand of VZTI01001223.1, from coordinate 90,331 downwards.
CAGCAATCTAAAAACTTACACAAAGTAAGTTTGTGTCAACACATCCGGGATGTTGCTGGAAGTGAGGGTTTTGTAGGATGAAAATGTGTGCACCATGATCCCGAGGAGCTGAATATATAAAATGTAAAGAAAGTCCAATGCCAATTCCTAAATCTGTGGTACAGCAGTTCTGCACCCTGCACTAACAATAATTTGAGAGCAATCAATAATTTTAAAATCAGTTTTTTAATTAATGTCTACAGAAATACATTTTTACCCAAGTATGCAACAGCATGTCATCTGCTTAGTCTCACATGACCAACCCAACAATAATCTGGAACAATCTACTGATAGATACCTTTGATGATGGATTAATGCTTTCCTACATTTTTAAGTGGCATTTGATAAGTGATTTATGAAGCTGCAGGTTTTTACCTTCCTGCAATTGCTGGGCACAGCTACCCAAGATTCTCTGGAATCAGGCAGATATCCTGCAGCAAGTCAAACACGGAAACTGCAAGCAGCTCATGCCACAGTCTTGGATTTACCCCTCACTGAGACTCAAAATTCAACTTCAGCAACAGAATTAGTTCCCAAATTATCGTCATAAAACATGTGGAAAATACAACTGCAGCATTTCACAGCCCATTGCTCTACCAGGCCTGCACACAGACCTCAGAGATGGGTGACCAGATGTATTCTGGAGTCTTAATATCCTATGTTAGGCACACAAACAGGCAGTTAAAATTCAGCAGTGCCACCAACTAAGATAATAAATAAGAGGCTGAACTGCAGGCAGCCAGAATGTGAGCAGGCACCACTCAGTGTGTGAACTTGCTGCTATGAAAGAGAAGTGCTCAGATGTTCTTTTCTCCTATATTCAGTCATAGATTTATCATCATCTACCAGACTGTAACCAGACTTCATCTGGATATTGCTTAATCCAGTTGGGAATAGCTCTTTAATTTAAAGTACAGATTTATGGGGAGCTCAACATACAAGAAATGCAGTTTTATAAAGTGATCAGATACTGGCAGAAGCAGCACTAGGAATTCAGGGACCAAATTTCAGACTCCAACATGTATCTGTCTCACCGAGTGTGTCCATAATACCTAAGAATGTATTTTACATACAAGAAAGGAATATTTAGTGCACCAACAGTCACTGACAGATGGGTTTTTTCCCTTACATTTATTGCCTCTGTTCACGTTTTTCCAAAGTCTCTATAAGGCTAACCTCAAGCGTATCTGTTACAAGTCAAAATATTAATTCTGAACACAAACCACACTCGCAAAAAACATCTGCACTAAGCTGTAGTTTCTTTATATCACACTAATTCCCAGTCCTAAGAGCTGATACAACAATTAAGCTGCATAGGTAGCTTTTGTTTATAGTAGATCACCATAAATCTGCACAAGGGTTAACAAATAATCTGTGCTGAGCAAAGTCAGGATTTCTACGACAAATCCTAACACAATGGCAAATCCTTTCTAAACTGCATCTCTGTAGTTCCACCAGCACAGTCTGTATGAGCAGAGCCAAAAGCAAAGCTTCTCTCACCTGCTTTGTTTGCTCCTGTGTTTCCCACTTACAGGCTTTACCAAAACAATTCAGTCCCACAACCACAGTAACCATTAATTCCTTGTTTTTCAGATAAGGACTCTAAAAAGCTGGGGTGAATAACTTAGAGTAAAACGTTGCATTCTCAAGACCTGCTGTTCCTGCTTTCAAACTAAAAGATTACTCTCTTCTACTATGGAAAAAAAGGAAATATTTTACTTAGCCAGAATAAAAATTAGTGAGATCATCGATTTTTCAAGCTCCAAAACAAAAGGGTGGGAAAATTCTACTAAAATCCCAAAAGATGCAATTCAAGACCATAAAAAAAAAAATCTCAAGGATAATTCTGAAACCCTGAGTTACTAAAACTAAAATGTGAACTTCTGACACATGACAAAATGTGTGTTCTCTATTGGACTAATATCAGCTAAGAAAACTGAACAGGAATTTCTCAAAAGATTATTTTCTTCTCAGTGCTGGGTGACTTTGCACAGGCAGAAAAGAAAAATGAGGGCTGAGACCATTCAGTACAGCACATGTCCAAGTCCTTCCAGTCGTCAGAATAAAACTATACCCCTGAAAAGCTGCAGCAAGATCTCTCTGTGTTTAAATGTCAGTCAGAGAAAAATTTTTATTATTAGCTAAGAACAAGAGATTCATTCACTGTGGTCTCACATTTGATAGTAATTTGTTTGCAAAGTCAAGGAGCAATTTTTTTTTTGCCCTGATATAACTTATTTAAATGTTATTTTCCAAGCACTATAAAAGTCAAAGCCTACATTATAATTCCATCCCTGGAAATGTTCAAGGCCAGGCTGGATGGAGCTCTGAGCACCCTGGTCTAGTGGAAGGTGTCCCTGCTCGTGGCAGGGGGTTGAAGAAGATGATTTTTAAGGTCCCTTCCAATCCAAAACCATTCTGGGATTCTGTGATTACAGCATCATTAACGTATCTGTGCAGACAGGTTTTTAGATTATTTCCTGATGGCTGTGGAATTTTCACAGTTCAGCATTAAAATGGCACCAGAACAACTGAAAATGGTGGCTGAAGATCAGCCTGGTATTCCTACATGTATTTCCTCCCAATAAATAAATAAATACATAAATAAACAAGAGAAACCCAAGAATATAACCCCCCCCAAAAAAACCCTACCCTTAAACCCCACATTTTCACAGGACTAAACATGACTTCTTACCTTATTACAAGTTATTTTCCCCTTCATTATAGAGATTGCTATTTAATTTAACCTTTTAGATTTTTCTAATAAGTATGTCTGGTAAAACACATAGGTCAGAATCCTCTGTCACAATTATGCAAAAAGACTGAATAAAGATGTTATGACACTGTAGTTCCAGAAAATTCCCACAAAAAATACCATTGAAGTCAACATCACTTAACAGAAGCAGACAGAATTCCTAATAAATGCTTTCCCACTTCCCCCCTGTATTCTCCTCCACTTCTTCATTCACTTCCCCTCTTTCCCTTCTTTTGGCTTCCCAGCTCACTGAAGTACCATGATCTACATGGATGTGTGAGCAAAAGTTTCCTTACATTTTGGAAAAATATGGCAAGAGGCTTTATTTTCACAGACATTAATTCATTTGACTTTATCTTGCAAAGACCCAAGATTGTTTCAAAGTGACAAAATCTATCAGCAGTACATTTTTTGAAGCTCACATTCATTGCTATTATTAGAAAGGGCTTGACTATAGTTTTTTTAAATAAACAGTTTTTATCACAGGAATATGGAAAATCCTCATTCACAAAGAAAATCTAATTTAAAAAAGTTCAGTTTTAACTGAAAATTAAAATTAACTTAGAAATTGTTTGTTATTTTTGTTTTATGTGAGGTACCATACATTATAGAACTCTCTGTTATATATATTTATGCTTGTTTATAGGATATAAATTTATGTTTATTACAAAAACTACTACGGAAAAATATGCATTAAGTTTATATTATATAAAACCCCAGCAAACATAAAACAGCACTAATACACTTTTCTAATTGTGCTACCATACCTAATTAGAAGAGGTAAGATCCTCCTACATCATTATAAACAAGCCATTAAGTACAATTTGGGAGCATCTAAGAAGCAGACAGATTTTAAATATGATTTAAAAATAAATACCTTTAAAAGGAACCAAGTATTGGATTATTTTATTTAAATCAGATCAGTTCCAACAGAAAACACTGCATAATTACAGAGTTTTTCATCGGGAGTTTAGGAATAACTCAGAGCTGTGCATTTTGAAGGCTAAGTGGTGCTGATAAGCAACACCTCAAAGGTCTCTAGAATGTTCTTGCCCTGCATCAGTGAGCCCTCTGTACCCCCAACCACTCAGAGGAACACAAAGGGGAGCCAGTTGTGAGAGTTATTAATAAATAATACGTCATATGTTTAATTCAATAGGCTTGAAAGCCAAGGTCCCAATCGCAGACCTCTGCATGAAATCATCTGCAAGCACAGAATTAAATATGTGCATAAATTTTCTTGACAGTACAAGGCCTAAGGCAATGGGGAAAGGGGTGACAGCATTGTTAGTATTTCAGATCTACCCAAAATAAACGTGTTTAGACTGACAAATAAATCAATAATAAAAGATGTGTATTTTAATAGAAGTTTAAAACTGAAAAAAGCAGCAAAGAACAAGTGATGTTACTACAAAATTATTCCTATTATTGCAAGGTCAAAGTACTTCCCTGGTAAAATGCGAGCTACCTTAGCTATGAATTTTATAAATTTTTCTCAATCACTGGCTGTTGGTTTTCTTGTCACTGAAAACAAGCGATGGGCTGGGACAGTTTTTGTATTGCAACTCATGCAAATAAAAGGCAGCTCTGTGTCACAACAATCAAATGCTTGGTCTCAATCTATGTTAATCTAAAAGCTGTTCCCCTAGGCAAAACCCATTTCTGTGCAGTGCAGAAAGGTTTAATTTTAGAAACCTTCCAGTTTTGGCAATCTAAATCTGAACCACCTTAGGAATAGACATATAATAAACAAAAATGAAAAGCAGCTAAATAATAGGAAACAAGGGTAAGGAAGTGCAGGCACTGGAATGAGATCACTTACCTATATCCAGACATATGACCTCTTCCATCCATGTCATATCCCCCTCTACCTCCTCCCTGTGACCCGCCATATCCTCTATTATCTTCTCCATACCTGCTCTTTTCACGGCGATCATCTGGGAGAATGAGTCAAACCAAACACGAGTCAATTGTAGTGCAAACTGCAGCACAGTGAAAATTCACACCCTGTAATTCCCACCTCCCCTTCATTAACTCTGCCATTTGCATCTGAAAAGTATCAACTCCTAAATCTCTCTGACATTCTCTGTGCCACAAAGGAAAAACAAAAAACAAACCAAACTTTGCTCCATTATCTCCCTTGGCTTCCAGGGTCACTGAGTATATCAGAATGTAAAAAAACACTCTGTAATTACACTCCATTTTCCAAACATTAAACACATATTTCTAAAATATGTTTTCCATTTGACTTCCATACAGCCCTCCCAGTTTGCAAAAGACATCAGTGAAGACAGAACAAGGATAAATAGAGTGGGTTGTGCTGCTGGTGTGAAGTTAAAGCAGAAGAAAGGCTTCATCTTAAACTTCTTCTATCTCACAATTCACCTACACAGCGTAAAGCTGGAATGTGAAGTGCAAAAGCTCTTCATGACTGATCAAGACATGTCACCCTCATGCAGGAAGAGGGTTCAAAATAGCTTGGGAAGAAAATTCCATCTAGAATTTGCAGAACTCATGGACAGAGACAATGCAAGGCTTTTCTAACATATGCAAATGCAACTATTTTGGGGCCCCAAGAGTTTTAAATCTCTCTACAACTCTTGGAAGTCTTAACAAATAAAACAACCCCCAAGACTATCAACATGGAAAAGAACTTAACTATTCACCAAACCAACTGCTCGTAGAAGAATATCCAACCATTCCACATTTCTGCTCAATTTTATTAGCCAATACTGAATTCAACCCATGAATTTTACCTTGGCTGTTGTGGCTATAGCTTCCCTTCTGAGACTGGTAGGATTGCTGGGAGTGGCCATATGAGCTTTGGTGCTGGTTATAGCCTGACTTTTGGTCATATGAGCTCTGGTGGCCATAGCCCGACTGCTGGTCATAGGAACCCTGGTGGCCATAGCCTGACTGCTGGTCATACGAGCTTGACTGCTGGTCGTAAGAGTCTTGGTTTTGTCCATAGCTTGACTGCTGGTCATAAGAGCTTTGGTGCTGACCATAGTTTGACTTTTGTTCATAAGAGCCTCTTCCACTTAAAACAAACAGAATTTGAATTAAGAGATAAATGTTCACAGAATAGAGAGCAAAATAACGGCTGAAAACTCGTGACATTGCTAAAGTTTCCTAAACGTGGTTAGCTCGTTACATAAGAGCATCGCTCCTTTCACATATCTCACTCCAACACTTCCTTTCCCCCCTCTCCCCAGTACCATCAATAGCTGATGGAGAGCCTGCGACCTGCTAAACACCAAATCCTTCCCTCTGGACCTGCAGGGCAGAGCCTCAGTGCTCATGTTGTACAGTGCAGCTGAGAATTGCTGCCTAAAAAATCCCAAAATACCAAAATTTTGCTTTCACTGAATCGCAACCTCTCTTCTTCTGGGCATTCTACAATTTACGAAGAATTTTTCTAACTGTTATGGTGGCCTGTAACATACCTGTGGTTCTTCTCACTTGAGTGCCATCTACACTATCCCAGCAACCTTCATCGGAAACACTGACCAGTATCACATCCAGGATACTCCAACACAATGCAGCTCTACATTCCAAGGAGGAGTCATAAATCTTCTCTAAGATGAAGATTAATAACTTTATAGCAACCACAAGGGAATCTCACCTACACCACACTTGCCTAACCTACTTCAGCATCTGAAGTAGAAACTAAAGAATTTTGAAAAGCTAGATATATGAAAGAATAGTTCCAGCTGGCTTAGCCTCTCATGGCAAGGCATAATATAGATTTATGAGAAATAAATTGCATCCAGGGAACACCACCGGCTGTTACTCATTCCTTTGTTTTCCCCCAGGTACTTAGCTGTGCCTTAGCTGTCTTTATTTTTTCAGTAACTGGAAAGAATCTCTGACCTCTGCCACCCTTTCTTCTCTTCCCCCTCTCTGCTTCCACCCTTTTTCAAAAGATGAGGCACTAGACCTGCCACTCTCCAGCCTTGGGCAATCTTACTTGCTAGTGAAAATATCTCAGAAAAAGGGGGAAAAAATTACAAGAGCCTACAGAAAGTTTCCACCAGCTTTTCAAAGCACTTGCAGATCCAGTGCATTGGGTCTAACCAATCCCAAAATATCCCATCTGTGTAAATACCATCTAATCTGCTCTCTCCCACTTCTAGCCTAGATCTAAGTTTTAACCTTGCTAATCCCAGTGATAAACAGCTTATGAAGATTTTTTTTATTATCTTCACTTCAAAAAAGTCAGCTCTGCTTTAGCCTTTGCACCTTTACCAACAAAGGAAGCATTGTTGAAAGCATCCACTATTTGCTGTCTTCCTTTCCCTCCCCTAGGATATGACAGCTACAGTTTTGTGGCCACCCTTTTCAAAGCTGCTATCATTTAATTTCTCAGTTTCTCCTTATTTGTTACAAGCATACATTGAGGAGTTTCCCTTCAAGATCTTTTCTTCATTTTCTAGATCACAAACAAGCTGTTGGGGAACCTACGTGCTGCATTTACATCTACAGAGTTAAAACCTACATATTACCTTTGTACAGCTCTAATAAATGCTCAGAAAACAAAGCAAAACAAAACTTAACTGTGTACCTGCCTTTGTTATGGAAGCAAAAATGACATCTGAGTGAAAGCACCTATTGCTGGCAGATAAGGATATTTTTTAATATTAGAATGTTTTATAGTAAGAACTACAAAACCAGAAACCAAGCAGAGGTTTGCTCAAGTCCAGATTGTTTTATCACCTTGCAAAAAATACAAAACCATTTGGACCTTGGACACAAGAATGAGGTTTAGTACTCAACAGAGTATTTAAAAGAGGTCACGTGAGCCTCAGTAAAGCTCTAACACAAGCAGTAACCTCGGGGTGGAGGCACAAAGCTTGTAAAGTAGACAGTGAAGGTATTCTAGCACTAAGTGGCCTCTTAAGTCATTATGGGAAGTTAGGTTGTTATTTTCCAACATACTTTCAAAGTTGTATCATTACTCCTCCTGAAACTGAATCCAATACAACCCCACTTCACAAGCAAAATACATTTGCAACAGCACAGAGTGCAGAATTGAAGTGCAGCATGCACATGCACGTTTAATTTACTGATGAGGATATAAACCCACGACATTCTGAGAACTCCACTTAGCTGGAAAACCAAAATGTGTTTCTTAAATGACGTTTTTGAATTCTTTTTCAAGAAAAGGCATTCTGAGCCAGATAAGCAGCCTACGATCTGAGAGCAGCTAAGAGTTTCCTTGCTAACAGCTTATTTGAAGTTAATAAAAGAGCACTGTACGTTTATACAAAAGAAGGTGATTAGAGAGGTATTTGATAGGTCTTTCTCCTAATCAAAACACTCCACCAAGTCCAATCTTCATTGCAGCCACTATCCAAAGACTTTCTAAAGTGTATGTCCCCATACAGCTCAACTTCAAAACAACTACACCCATCCTTCTTACATAAAAAAATTTTCCTCCTCTACCTCCTGTCTTTCAGACCTTAAAAATGTTTCAAGGATGTGGATTTTCAAATATTTGCCTTTTTCTCAGCAGCATTAACAGGAAATTTGTTATAGCTCTGGTTAAGAATGTACAACTACTAGACAATATTTTAAATAGATACTGGTAAATTTGGCTTCCTTACCCTCTAGATGACCCTTTCTGCTGCCCCTGGCTGCCATAGGACTGCTGGTTGTATGAGCTCTGATTCTGATTTTCATAATTTGATTCATCATCGTATCCCTGGGAATCTTGTCCATAACCTGGAAATCGAGGAAGAAAATTTTTAGTCAATATTCACCTTTTAAATACCGCCAATGAATGTAACAAGCTAGCCAAACCTGATTGATTTTGTCCATAGTTCCCATGATAGCTTCCATAGTTCTGTCCATAGGAGGAATTGTCTCCACTCTGCCCATAACCAGAATATCCCTGTAATTTCAAGAATGTACTCAAATAAGTGTAACTTCCACAGCAGTTAATTACAGTTTTCCTTGGCTAGACACAACTGAGAACATCAAGCACAGCTGAGACTGGAATTATTCCTGGCCCAGGAACAATTATTTTCACTCAAGGAACATCTGCTTTGAAAGCCACAATGTTTTTTTCAACATACCTGTCCTTGTCCATAATTCTGACTGCTCTGGTTGCCATAGGACGAGTAGCTGGAAGAGAAAAACACATTTAGGAAATGTTTAGAGTGCCCTTCATACAGGTTGGAAAGTAAAGGTATTTTTGGCACCTCTGAAGTTTCTCTTCATTCCAAAATAGGTGTTTAATCCAAGTACTGCAGTTCCAGGCATATTAAAACTGTATCAATGAATTAATGGTTGACTGTCAGAAGCCAGAAGAGCTTATTTTAATTTCTGCTGTGTTTCAAGCATAAATTTAAAGTACATGAAACCTGGGTTTGTTGTAATTTTATATTGTACTTACTCATTATTCTGCCACTTTAAGCCTTCATGAACTGACAGAAGAACCACGTGCTGAAACTCATCATATTTAGATACAAACCCAAACTCAGGCAGTGCTACGTGCACAGAACCTTATGATTTTCATTAGCACAGACAGCATTAGCTATGATTTTTATACTTCCATAAAAACAGTTGTCTCACTGATTAAAACATGCCCTGCAGCCTTGGGCCATATAATAAATATAATAACCTTTACCTAAAATCTTAGTGAACAGCTTAAGGCAGTCACACGAAAAGTATTTCTCTATATTCATGACATTCCAAGAGGTCTTACTATTACTATTATCATTCTAATTTACACCTGGTTATTGTATTCTCTTCAGGAATGTCTTCTCTTGTTTTATAAAACATCTTGATAAAGGCCCAGGTACAAGCTTTCTGCATCCTTAACTCCAAAAACATATCAATACTGTATCCTGAACAATCAGTCATCATGCTGGGAATACTAAATGGTCTTTTATTTTGCAGATGTAATTGCTAACAGCAAAACAAAAATCCTCACATACCTCTGCTGGCCCCCAGACTGACTGTAACTTCCGGAATCTAGAAAAAGAAATAAGTCATATTGAGAATTTCTAATGAACATTTTAGTCTCTACTTACTATAAGAGGAGAAAATTTGGGGAGAGGGAGAAAGGTTAAAGTATACTGGATATTGCAACTACTTTCCCTGCAGAATGAAGCTTCCTCTTTATTAACAAAAGAGAAATTGTTAAGACTGGAATGACAGCAGCACAGGGTGTGGGGGATACAACACAGCTACAGCCACTTGGAAATGTCCCTTCTGAAGGATCTGAATTCTGTTTTCAAGGAGTCTTTGCAAATACCCGGAACTGTACAATCCCTCTAATGGCTATAGAGTACAGTGCCATCATCAATGAGCAGAATGCAGCGGCTTAATTAATCAAGCAAAGCTAAGTAGGTCAGTGCAGCTGAACCCCTTTTTGGGATGCTCTAAGAAAGCTCTGCTGAGCTAAAGGGCACAAACACAGGCAGAATGTGAGATGAAAAATCAGGGATGGAGGAGCCATGACACTTCCCTTTGCTCATACTGCAAGAGGAAAAACCCAACTGAGAGCTCATCAGCACGTGACAGATGCAGGCACACAGAACACACACACACTGCTCCATCAGCCTCACATCCATCCCAACTCCAGCTCTGCAGAGGTTCCTCACATCCCACTCTGCGCTCTGCCCTTCCAGCCTCTGCACTGCTCAGGTTCCATCCGTCTCACTTCCGAGGCAGGAGCCTCAATCTGCTTGAAATTCCCACCTTCTTGTCAAAACCCAAACACTCGGGATAAGTCCTGCAATTTTTCTTTTCTAATTGCTTCAAGGATTTGTATAAATACTCTCATGCTATGGTCTAACAACATCTATCAGGAACTTCTCATCCCCAATTTGACCCTTTCCCCCCCATTCTCCAGCCTCTATACCCAGAACTGCCTAAAACGCTGACACTGAGAATTAATTACAAGGCAAGGTAAATGTCATAAATGACTGCAACCATTTTCCAATCAAAACACTCATCAAATTGCTGAATCTGCTCATTATACCTCCCTCAGCAAGTTATAAATCCAATCCTGCCAGTGGTTACCCAGACACTTAACCAGAGGTTTGATGAGGGCATCACCTGAGGTGATGGATGTGAGATGAAGGGGGATTATCACCCGAGATACTCAGACACAAAGCAGCATTTTTAATGGTAAAGGATCTCCTCAAAGCAACACAAAGTATCAAATCTCATATTTTGTAACAGAAATTTACCAAAAGCTAACAAGAAATGAAACTAGGTTAAATTTCACATGTCCTATAAAGCAGTTTCACTTAGATATGAATTTCTCCTCCTTTTGTACTGCTACACAAATATTTCATTGCTTTTTCATATTGAAAAGCAATTAAAAACCCAACGCAGACCTGCAATTCAAGTTTGTTTTTAAGGGGTAAGGTAAAATTTTTACACAGTTTCCATTTAAATGATCACAAAGATTACTATTAAATAGGTAACCACATCGAGAAACATGGTTGTGGTTTAACTCTAACATTTATATGCCATTAATGGTGCTAATTAAAGAATTTTAATGGTTGTATCAGAAAATTCTTGAGTAAGGATGTAACTAGCTATAAATTTAAGAACTACATTTAATCTTCTTAGCTTCTCCTTAACAAACTTCCACCAAACCACAACATTTTGGGAAAAAATTGAAAGCAACCAGATAAGGAGCCCATAAAATACGAAAACACACAGAGGAATTTCCCTTATTTATACATTCTTCTACATCCTCTGCTGGACCTCTTACCTACTTCTGATCGATTTATTTTTGTGGGCTCAATGGGGACAAATCTGCAAGGATTTTTGGAAATAACAGTTTATTCTGGAAATTCCTACGCTTTTTTTTTTTTTGAATGTTTAAAAAGTTCATGGAAAAAATTCCTGTTGATGAAGTGGGACACAGCAGCCTAATCACCTTGCACTACTCAGGGGGTTTATTCCTCTCAAGATAGAACAACCTGCTGTGTACATTTGAAAACTGAGGTTCTCTTATGAAGTAATTCATAAAAAGAAGCAGTATTGCCTCTCAGTATCCTCAAAAGAAAAAGAACCTCATGTTTGAACATCACTAAAAACAGAGGAGACACTCAGGTGCTTGACTGGTCAGTAGCTGAGGGATGGGGGGAAAGTGGATGTAGTTTACTGCCAAGCTTTACTCATTTAGTAGAAAAATCCATGGTTTGGACTCATTTTAGTACCTTCGGACACATTTGCTTTTCCTGGTACATAACTGCTCCTTGCATGAAAGGATTCCTTTAGCACCCCTTGCTTTGTTTGTATTGTCTATCACTCACACATGCAGCACGAGACAACGCCAAAATGGCTCGACCACAACAAAACACGGCTCGCTCCAAAAAGCACGGCCAGCCTTGGAATTCCTCTTTCCACTCTGGGATGCTCGAGTATCCACACCTATCCAAGGCTTCACAGGGGCAGCACTGCCGGGGGAACCCAATCAGCCACACCTCAAAGGGGATGAAGAAACAGCAGCACAGTGCTCGCAGAAGCGCCAGGAGAAGCTGGGCTGTGTCAGGTCACCCGGGAGAGCGGATCCTGCTTCCATGATAAACTAAAGCCCCCGCTGGAAAACAATCCCAGCCACGGCGATTTTAAGCCCACGGCAGGGGAGTGTGAAGAGCACACCGAGCGCAGAGCAGAGGCAGCAGATAGTGGGACACAAAGGTGGCTCGCCTGCTGCGGGGTGGGGAGGGCATGCCCCATGCTAAGGCGGGGCACGACCCCAGAGAAGGGGTGCCTGCATTTCATGGGGGGTGCTGATCCAAAGGGAGAGCACACAAACCATGTTATGGGGACGGGCACGACCCGAAAGGGATCCACATCTCACTCCGGGATGGGGTATGGGAGGGGAAACCACAACCCAAAGTCGGGGTCCACACAGGGGAAGGGCCATGACCCAAAAGACCCTTCCATCTCACCCCAGGGGGAAGGGTACACAACACAAAAGTGGGGAGGGCTACAGTGGGGGGCATGAACCAAAATGGGGCCCACATCCCACAAACGGGGGGGTACACCACCAAAGGCGGGGGGCCTACACAGGAGAGCATGAACCAAAATGGGGTCCACACCTCATACCGGGGGAACTGTGGCACCGCCCGAAGGGGGGCTCGCACATGCGGTGGGGGGGGCCTAGACCCCAAAAAGGGGGGATACACCCCACGCAGCACCCGAGCACAAGACCCCAAAGGGGATCCTGCCCCCAAGCCGCCCCACTGCGACACGGGTGGGGGGCGCGCCGGCCAGGCCACGCCCCCCGCGTAAAGGGGCGTGACCCGAGCGGCTCGCGCAGCGGGGCTCCCCGGGGAGGGGGAGTGGCTTTGGCCGAAGGGGGCGTGCCCACAGGGGCCACCGGCGGGGGCGTGGCTCCCCTCCCCCTCACCGAGCGCAGGGGGTGGGGGGGCGTGAAGGGAAAAGCGGGCGCGTCCCCCGCAACATGGCCGCGGCCTTTCCCACATGCGCCACATGGCGCTCGCTTCGGCCCCCCTCCCGCGCCCCACCGCGCCCGCGCTGGGCGGCGGGAAGCGGAGCCGCCGCTGCCCGCTGAGCCCGGCGGGGCTGGCGGCACCTACCCGAAGCCATGGCGGCGGCGCTGAGGAGCGGAGGGAGCGCAGGGACCGACCCGCCCGCC
>VZTI01001223.1:6302-73817 GCA_013397865.1 Struthidea cinerea | reverse complement strand
TGTGTCCCCTCTCTCCGGCCTTCTTCTTGTCCTGCCCTGGACCCTTTGGTATCCCCCTTAGCCCCCATTTCTGTGCACTTCCTCAAGCCCGTCTCCGAGTCCGCTGCTCCCCCCGTGTCCCGCTCTCCGTGTCCCTTTTCCTCCCCTGACCTGCACCGCGCCTGTGGGCACCCATTTCAGTCCCTCGACACCGGGCTGCTCCCCCTCACCTTCATCTCCGTCCTTTGACAGGAAGCCCAGTGGATAACATTACCAGGAGCTTGAGATTTGCGTTTCTCCGTCCCTGTGGTATTCCCAGAATGATTTTTATCACGCTTGTAATTCCCGTGTTCCAGCTTACCCCCGTGCAGTGATTTTCTTTATCAGTCCAGCGCTCTGAGCTGACGGGTGGATTCCTCCATCTCCTCACATGTCTCCAGGGGTTGCAGTGCGTTGTTTTGTTTTCCACTGGTGCTTTTCTGGCTGTGGAACTGAGGTTGATGGGAGGGCGGTGGAGAAGTCTGTCTCAGTCCTTGCAGTGTGCCCAGGAGAACACCTGAACAGAGGGGCTGGAAGCACTTCTGAGGTGTGATAACCTCCAGGCATTTTTGGTGATGAAAATCGGCCTTCCAGCAATTTAAGAAGTGTTTATCTTTTTGCCAAAATCATCAGTACGGTAACAGTTATTTTTATGTCTCTTGCTTTCTCTTTTAATGAGACTGAAATTTACTACAGATGCTGTTGCTTTTTTCCAGGCAGCTTCCCAGGAAGCAGCAAGAGCCAGCCCATATGTTTGTGACACCCAAGATAGCACTTGTTTTCACTCTATTTGGTTATTTACGCCTGATTTTAAAGGCCTCAGGTCCCTTCTCTTCTATGCCAGGATAGAAATGAAAGCTGTTAATTAATCCCGTGGGCTCACTCTCCCTCTGCTCAAGCACGTAATTGTTCTATAGCAACTCCAGTGCTGTCTGTGCCTGTCTGAGGTGCTGCTGTGCTCAGTTCACAGGTTGCTCACCTACATCTTTGTCTACGAGGACTTGATCTCCCTGACCTGTGGTGCTGTTATCATCTGGTACTTTGCTGGCAGCTTTGAGAAGAACGTGGGCACGGTGAAGCACTGCATCCTCACTGCCACTTTCTCCGTGCTCTCTGCCCTCCTGTACCTCTTCCTCGAGCCCCTTGTCTCCAGGCTGTTGGCAGTGGGAGATGCCAAAGGGTTCATGCCAGTGGCTTTTGCCACGCTGGGGGTTTCTACCACCCGCTCGCGCATGAAGAGGACTCTGGTTTTTGGGTGCAGAGTTCCTGTGGTGCTGGTGCCGTGGTTTGGGCTCTGCATAGCGTGGTTTGTCCCCCACTCTTCCCTCCTGGGGAACCTGTGTGGGCTGCTGGTTGGGGAAGCCTGTATCCTTTCCGAGTGGGAAGCGCTGAGCCAGAGCGGGATCGTGGTGGGAAGGGAGTGCTGTGGTTCTCCCTGCTGAGGTGCACTGGCTTTTCCTGGACTCCTGCTCTGCACTGAACCCTCACTGGCTTTGCTCATCCTTGTCCCATCCCATCCTGCATTTGTGTTTCACCTCACGCTGCCCCTTCTCAGTGCATGCAGAGAACGTGGAGCTGAGGAGGGCGATGGTCTCTGAAGGCACTGCTGGGTAGAACTGGGAGAATTCTCCAGGGAAAGTGGTTTGTGGGCAGAGGGGGATTCTGCGTGGCTGTGTCAGAAATTAGTGTGTTTTGTCCTCCGTTCTCCTTAGCAAGCTCCTGACTTCAGATGGTCTTGGCTACTGTTTCTGCTTGGATTTTCCAGAGTCAGTGGGCTCTAAGCTGGACCGGGTATTCCCTTTCACTCTGCTGAAGAGGATACCAGGGCTGAAATACATCCCAGGGTCCTTAGCAGAGAGAAGAGCCTCTGAAAACAGCAAGTAAGTACAGGAGTTCCTGTGAAACATCTTACAGGGGAATTTTGAGGTGTGAGTAGAGGCATGAAATCGCCTCTAGAAGCTGAATTGTGCCTCTCCTGTTCACATCGTGGGTGTTGTGGGGAGCAGAGTCACCCATTGATGTTACACTGGTGACATTAGCGTGACTAATAAATTACCACACATTAACTCAACCGGGTCTCTAGTGAAAGCTAAATGGAGGTGAAAGACCTCTCCTTTGCTGCAAGGGCAGTGTGTACACTTGGGAAGATATTGCAGCTGTGGCTGACATGAAAGCTGAGTTGTGTAATTCTGCCCCAGCAATAGGCAGTTGTTCCTGGCTCCATGGCTCCCTGGGGCATGATCCTTATCTTTATTTGCCCCACCTCTCCTGCCAGGAATGCTGTGAAGTGAGTTGTGTCCAAACCTATGTAGGAGCAGAGCATTATAAATTAAGGATGGCACTTACAAAGTTCAGTGCAGACCTTCTGGTGTCTTTTAACCTTTCAGCAGGTTTTCAGTGTCAAGGCAATGTTGCTTTACAGAGAAGAAACCTTGGGGCCCACAGCTGATGTGCAGGAAAGGTTTTAAGTTTAACACAAACCATGAGAACTCACTTGGATTCTAAAAGGCTTGAAAATGGAGGTCAAATATTTACTTATTCTGAGGTGTCCTTTCAGTTTCACAGAGGAAAAATAGTTTTCTATTCAGGGTTAAATTTTATGTATTGTTTAAGCCATCAGCTCGCTGTAAAGTTTTATTTGAAGTGGAAGCATTCCCAGGTGTTTGCACTGCCTTCACCCATGGGAAACCATAAAAGCAACCCTGCCCTGCAGCAGGAGCGTCCCTCAGATCCATCAGGACACTCAAAACGTGTGAGTGCTTGCAGGGGAGGCCAGGCAGATCCAGAATTTGTGTTTTCCCTCTCTCCCTCCTGTGCAAGTGCAGCTTTTGGAAGGAGAGGCTGCCTGGCTCCATGCTGAGCCTGTGCCAGCACCAGTCCCATCCTGCTGTGCACAGCACATCAGTGTCTAAACCTGCTTCCTTTGGTGAGGTGACACAGACTGCTGGGACACAAAGGTATTTACATGAACATTTGACTATCAGGCAGGGCGTGGGAAGGTGTTTCTAGGATGCTTCCACTGCTGCAGCTAAATTTGCGTGTCTGTGTCTTAGATAAAACTTCTGTAAGTGCCTCTGGAGTTTAATTTTTATTATTTGGTTCTTATTTCCAAGCAGGAGCTCTTAATAGTTTGGGATTTGTTTTCACTTTAAATTTTCGTAAGATTCAGGCATTAAATTGCCACAAAACAGGAGATACTTCTTTGAAGTCCAGGCCTTGGCATCATGTTTGTGTCCACAAATAAAAAGAAATCCAAAATCAAACCCACACCCCAAATAATTGAAAAGAAATCTCCAAGCCCGAAAACCCCAGCATGAGCCAGTCTGTTCTTCTTTCTGGGAACTTGGCAGTCATGGCTTCATGAATATTGCCTGGATTCTCAGCTCTCATCCTCACGTTGTGCGTGGGTTGAGCAGCACTCCTGAAGTCCCAGAGGCTTCAGCTTCCAGGCAGATTGCCTCTCTCCTGATGAGTTTTGGCGGGATGAGTCATGCCTTCTGCTGGCAAAGACTTCCTAGCCCTTGCTTCTGAATGATTAATTTTATTTCTAACTCTCTCTTTTATTTCTAGCTCTGTCCTCCTTCCCTTTTTTTTTTTTTTGCTCTGTACTCTGGGCTCTTACTCGCACCAAAGGCCTTTGTGTTTTCTTGATAAGTAACACTTGGCAGCTGTAACTTCTCCTGATTAATGGCCTGGCAGATGTGTCACTCACAGGGCAGGGAGGATGTGCACAGGGATCTCAAGGCACCTTGCAGTTCGGCTTGAGTATTCCTTGCACAAAGAGCCCGGGCCAAGAACCACGCTCGTTCAGTGGGTGTGGAGTCAGTGTGGGTTGGGAGTGGGAACAGCTGTCCTGGGAGGCCACTAAACCCATTTTTTACTCAAGTGCTGCTTATAATAAGAGCTTCTGTTGTCGTGAATCCCTCTGATGGATTGCAGTGACCTCTCTGAGCGCTGGTCAGGAGGAAATCTGCCCCCAGGGCACTTCCAGCACTAATTAGGCAATGTCAGTTCTGAGCACAGTGTAACCTTCTGTTTTCTTCCTGCCCAGGATTAACCCTGTGCCCGGCACTTACCCCGCCCAGAGCTACCACTGCCCTTCACCTCTGGCCCTTCCTGCTTGCCAGCACCCCAGTGCTCAGAGCCAGGGCTTGCATCACAGCCACGCTCCTGGATACGGCCACGCTCTGGGACACGAGGGATCTCAGCAGGGTCATGCTGCAGGACACAGCCTCAGTTCTTCCCACTGCCAAGCCAGAGGTGCCTTTGGAGAGTGTCCTGGGCAGGCCCACACCGGAGCCTCGCCGGGACAGTGCTGCCAGCTGGGCAAATTCTCTGTCCCACAGCGCGTGTGCCCAGCTCAGCCACAGCCACCTGCAGCCACGGGCCTTCTGGCTGGTGTTCAGCAAGCACCAGGGTATCCAGCAGCCCCAGTGGCCCCTGTTGCAGCTGAATTTACCAGAGTCCAGGTGTACTGATCCTCCAGAGAGCAGCAGGACTCACACAGGGGTGGGACCACCGTGTGAGGCTCGCACAGCAGTGCATTGCTGGCATCTTTGCTGTGTCTGGGGTGAGTGTTGGGATGGGTTGGTAGCTCCAGTGAAGGCCATCCCCTGCTCCTCCCCCCTGGCACAGTCTACTTGAATTATATATCCCTTATAATTTTTTTTGACTTTTTGATGTTGCTGGAGGATGGGAACTGTATCACCTCTGAGAACTTCTCATCCTTTTGAAGTCTTTCTTCTTTGCTGCATTTAGCAGCTGCCTTTTTCCACAATGCCACTGGAGTTCCAGTGCACCAGCTCCCCAGGCCAAGGTAGGAACCTCACTGGCAAAACACTGGATGAATCTGGGGTTTAACTAAGCTGCAGCAATAAGCACTTCCCATTTACATTCCTGTCTTTTTTACAGGTGTGATGTAGCTAGGACCCAAAAGGAGTGGGAATCGTAGGAGCCTTAGTTTATAACTTAAAATTAAATGGAGGAGGACAGATGTCTGTTCTACTGGTGACTTGTCCGCTAAGAGAGTGCCTTGAAGGGGGCTTGTTATACCAACCTGAGGCAAGAGGATAGAATACAGAACACCTTTTTCTGCCCCAAAACACAGCTCTAAAATGCTGTATGGCCTTCTTAGCTGCAGTCTGTGAATGCATCAACATGTTGCCTTCATTTTCTGAAGGCACCAGCTCAGCCTGTGTCACCAGCACTTGATAAGGCAACCTCAAATGCACGTGAAGCAGTGAGAGACTTTTCAATAAGGGATTTTGGCCCTTTGTGGAGCAAATGTTTATAAATCCAAGGAGCTGGGAGGGACCTTAACAATGGGTTAGAAGAATTAAGTGAAATGTAGCAGTGCAGTTGGGGGTGTTCACACTGCTCAGCTTTAGCAGTCTCACCCACCACTATTAGTACAATCTCTCCCTGTTTTTTTTTTCAGAGCAGGTGGGCAGGTGTGTGGGAGAGGGGAGTTTTCAGCCAGGGATTTGCAATAGGATGCACTTTTGGTGCTTGTGTCTGTAATGAAGGAGTTTGGTCCAGCTTCTGGGATTTGAGCTTTATTCCCAGCTCTGTAGCCCACTGTACAGTGCCCAGGAGGAATCTGCTGCCTCTGTGTCTGTAAATCAGCCAGGATCTCAACAACTGCCCTTGACTCTACTTAAGACTTTTGCTGTGCTCCAAAAAAAAGTGCTCCATGAAGTACAAAGTGCCATTCCTGCTCTTGGAGATGTTTTTGCAGTGCCTCACCCAGCCCCAGAAGCTCGACAGCCTTGGGGCTCCTCCCTGCTCTCTGTGAGCCTGGCCAGAGGCAGCTCCGGCAGCTGCACGTTCCAAAGCACGTCCTTGCCTCTTTCATTTTTCCATCATCAGGGTCTGAAGAAGCCCCGTGTTGCCATCCAGCTGCTTTACTTCTCCAGCAGCCCCTCTGGAATGACTGTCACAATCCCATGTGGGATGCAGAGGCTTCCTTTTGGAGGAGACCAAAGTCAATGCTGAGAACTTACACCTCAGATAAATAAGATACGAGTAAGAAGCTCTTCTTGCAAAGGTGAGCACCCCAGGCAGGGCTTTCAGCAGGAGGATGCAGCAATTTGGGAACCAGCCTGGAGTTGAGGGCCAGCTGCTCTGTGGGATCACAAATGGGCTTGATTTTATGGTCCTGTTTTTCCTGCTGACAGCAATTGCATTGTTATATTTTTAGCGTAGAGCAAGAGCAGGATAAGGAGCTTGTTTGGAATTTAAGAGCATGTTTTTAATACCAGGAAAGAAATGCTAGAGATAGCATTGAAATGTTGATACTCCACTCCTGTTAGTGCCTTGATTTTCCTCCTTGTGAAATCCTTGCCTGCAAACCTAGGAATTTTATCCGTGATTTTTCCAGAAGGGTGATGAGGATTGATAGCAGTCACGAATGTTGTGTATCTCCAAACTGTAAACTTGAAATACAGTCTGAAAGACGGACTGCTGTGTCTCTGGGTTTGTTTATAAGTGGGGAGCTGGAGCGTGCCCCTCCGGGTGCTGGAATGGGATCTTTGGGGCGGGATCCGTGGGATGAGCTGCGGGATGGACGCAGCTGCGTGTCGCTGGTGGCCTCGGGCGCGCACTGAGGACGAGCACTGGGGACAAGCGGTACTGCACGCTGGAAAACACTGGAAACCGGTTGTTTTTCCTGTCCAACTCTCTATCAGTCAGTCTGGTGAGAGATTCGCTCTCCCCGCAGAGCTGTCAAAGGGATGGCGTGTTTCCAGGGAATCGTTTCCCGGCTTTATAGCGGTAGAGGATGCCCTGGAAGAGTCACTGCAGTGTCACAGCCGGCAGCGGGAACAGCCCCAATCCCGGCTGGTGCAAACCTCCCTCCAGGAGGGAAGGAGCAGGTTCCAGCCACGAACATTTCCGTGCTGGGACAAGACAACTGCCACAGCCTCCCAGGTGAGCCCTGAGGACAGGACATGCTGGATGAGCACAAAACCACAGTTTGGATTTGTTTTCTTTCTGCTCCCAGATCTTTTGGGAGCTTCTTGGTGACTGTGGCAGATCACTTGGTCTCTCTGATCTCTACAGCTTCCACCACGTCCCCAGGAGTGTTCCGAGTCTAGCTGCACCTACTGCTCATGTGCAGTGTGTTGGACCTGCCTCCAGTG
The DNA here is from genome assembly GCA_013397865.1 of Struthidea cinerea. Taxonomy (NCBI): domain Eukaryota; kingdom Metazoa; phylum Chordata; class Aves; order Passeriformes; family Corcoracidae; genus Struthidea; species Struthidea cinerea. The sequence continues at coordinate 66,660 of VZTI01001223.1, read as the reverse complement.
CCCTTCAGATGGATGTTTGTGGAGATTTATTTTCTGCTCCCTGCTTTTCTGAGGGCATCCATGCCACAGTGAAATGCTCTTGGACAGTGGAGTCCAACAAGTCCCAGTTCCTCAGGGCTGGGGGTAAATTCAGAACTCATCACCCATGGAAGTGAAGTTGCTGAGAGGGAGGAAACAGGTTGGGATGAAACATTTGCAAACGTGTCTGAGGCTGAGAAGAGGATTTAAATTTGGAAGAGAAGGAGGTAAAAGTCATCACCTCACTGGGCTTTGGCATCTGCCTAACTAAGCTCATGGTAGTGTTACTCATCACACATTGCAGTACCAGCTCGTTTCCTTGGCGGGGAGACAGAGAATTGAAGTTCCTAAAGCAGGGGGGAAAAAAAAAAAAAAAAAAAAGAAGGAAAGAAAAAAAAATCAATAACCTTCCAGTTCAGCCTGGGGTGGCTGCCCCTGGGGTGGCTGCCCCGGGAACGTGCTGTCCCTGGAGGTTTGTTATTGCATGCCTCTGGCTCATTCCCAGTAAAACTGCCGCTTCATTCCATGCCAGGGTTGTGTCTGTCCACAGGGTGTGCAGAGAGTCCAGAAAGCCCCTTGGGTTGCCCCGGTGTCCTCAGAGGGTCACTGCAGAGTGACAGTCTGGGGACATGTGCTGGGGGCTGAGCCAGCTGTTCCCTGTCCTTGGAGCAGCGGTCCTGCCATAGGAAGGATGCTCTGGAAGAGCCCAAGTCCATCCCCTCTGCTCTTCAGCTCCTACCGTGATGCAAGGGAAAAGGAGTCAGGGATACATGAGGAAAGCAGAACTGACTTGGACTTACATCACCCCTACTCCTGGCCCCATCCAGGGCCATCCTGGCCCACGGAGTGGGGAGGCCTGGCAGGAGACATTGATGCTGGAAGGAAAACGGGTCTGTGTCTCTTTGCTTTCCTGTCATTGATTTGTGGCCAAGCACACCCGTGCAGACATCTTGACTGGGAGCCAGCTTCCCTGTGCTAGGGCCAGGACACTGCCAAACGCCACCTCCATGGCTGTCCCATGGGGTCCCCTGTTGTTCGCTGGCACTGTGAGGGTTTCGTGGCCAAAAGTTCAGCCTCAAGCTGTGCTGGGAACACAGGAGAGCTGGAGAGGTGGGAGAAATAGGTAGAGAGACAAAGCACTGACCAAACAGGTCTCTGTGAGCTGCAGGACTCTGCTTCTAACCCCTGGGGGTTTTGGGCTGGGTGTGATGAGACCCCAGCCCCTTCCCTGTGGGGACAGAATGGGACAGGCTGTGCCATAATGCCTGTCCCCAGTCCAGGCACCTGATGGGATGACCCCAGCTGTGGCCCTGCTCTGTCCTGCTGTCCCCTCAGGCCCACTGGGATCTTTAACCCGTGTCCATCCACCCCATGGGGTACGGTCACAGACCAGTCACCCCAGGGAGCTTCCATGGGGTCAATCCCAAAACTGATGGGAGTGGCATCAGTACTCAGGTGACCTCACACCCCTCAACCCTCTGCTCAAATGCTGTCATGAAATAGGGTGTCCCTGCAGCCCTGGGCTGGTGTTTTTCATGTCTTTGTCCCCTCCTCACACCTCTTCTGGTGCCTGCCAGGCCCAGCTTGAACTTTGGACCTTCCCCGAGTCTTTTATTGACTCTGGAGCAAACGTCAACACAGCAATAGCATCAGGATGGTGACTTTGGATGTGCCAGTGTTTGGCTGGTGAAGGGAGGGGACCCAGCCCCGGGGTGACCTTACACAGCCGTGGGGCTGCTCAGTGGGGTCAGGGCAAGCTGTGCCTCTGGCTTTGGCCAAGCTGGAAACAGCGGAGTTGTAACTCAGCTTCCCCCTTCCAAAAAAAGAGGGGAGAGCAGCGGTCCCTGCGGGACTCAGGGTCTGGAAGTCTGGGGTGTGAAATCCGCCACTGGCACTGCTGGGGATGTTTCCAGAGGTGCTTGTGCAACTTCCTGGTGTGGCAGCGCGAGAAAGAGCACCCCAAAACATCCGAATCATCTGGGTAGTGGTTAAATCAGGAGCACGTGCTCCTGCCAGCTGGAGCAGCCCCCCGGCTCCCAGGGAGGGTGGCAGTGACTGGGTGCCAGCCTCCACCCTGGGGTCCCCCTGACCCCCCCCATGGGGCCCTGGTCTGGGTAATGGCCTTGGGGGGAACTGGGAGTCCCACAGCAGCACCACGTGCACCCCAGAGTGGCCACAGACAGCGGTCCTGGGTCTGCGGGTCCTGGCTCAGCCCAGACTTAGTGTCCAAAACTGACCTCAGCACCCCGACCCCAGCCCATGACCCCAAACATGACTCCACAGTGACCCAAGCCCTGCTCCCACTGTGACCCCAACTCTGACCCCACCACGACCCCAATGCCGGCCCCCATACTCACCCTCGAACTACAATGCTGACCCCAACCCTGCCTCCCCACCTTGACCCCAGCCTGCCCCCCACACTGACCCCCTGCTTACACCCACTGTGGCCTCTGGACCCCGTTCCTCTGCACTGACCCCCCCACCGCGCTCCTGTCCCTTTAAGACCCCCGTCCTGGGGCTATACCATGCGCCGCCGCAGAGGGGGGATCTCCACCGGCAGGCGCGCTCGCCGCCTATTGGCGGGCGGTGAGGGCGGAGCGTGTTCCCCCGCGCGTGTGCCCGGGTGGTGCGGTCCGCTGTACGTGCCGGCCGCGCCGGGGCCGCGGGAGCCGCCAGCGCCAGACGGGCCGGGCCGGCGGTGGGTGTGGGGTCTGGGGGCACCGGGGACGTGTGGCTGAGGAGGGGTGGGACTGGGGCTCGTCTGTGGCGGAACTCCGCCACCGGGGTCCTCTGTGCTGGGGAGGGGCGGTCCGGCACCCCCTGGTGGGGTAGGCATGGGATGGGGAGCTCTTATTGTACCGGGGGGACTGGTGTGATTGGCTCCCTGTTGCGGGGATGATTGGGATCCCCTGTTACGGGCGTGCTGCTGTAAGTGACCCCGCTGTTATTGGCGGGGAGGTCGATGTGAATAGACCCCTTTTTGGGGGAGGACCAGAGCCCCCTGTTCACTGGGAGGTCTGGTGGGTGTGGGCATCCTGTTACTGGGAGTTACTGAGATGTTTAAAGATCCCTTTTACTTGAGGGGTCGGGGAGGACTGGGATGACCCCTGTTATCTGGGGAGTGTGCTGTGACCGTCCCACTGTTATTTGGGGGGAACCGGGATGCCCAGAGCTCCCTGTTATCTGCAGAGTCTGATGTGACTGTTCTGTTATCTGGTAGGAACTGGGATGACCAGAGCCCTTCTTATTTGGGAGCATCTGGTGTTGCTGAGCACCCTGTTACTGGGGAGACTGGTGTGGCCAGTGTGCCTTGTATGGGGGGCTGGCATGAGTGGCCCCCCTGTTGTTTGGGGGGTACCCCTATCACGCCTGTGCCCCGGGGGCTGTGGGGTGGGGGGCTGACCAGCACCCCTGGCAGGGCTGAGGAGGGGGTGCAAGGCAGGGTGGGCAGCCTGGGCGTGGGGTGATGCCTGCCCTGCTTTGCTTCCACAGCGCTGAAGGGTTGCTCAGACTTACCCCATCCCAGGCTGTTGCTGGTTAAAAGCCTTTAATGAGCTTAATTTTCTGACACTTCCCTGCAGAACGTTATTCCCAGCATTTAATTGACACCTTTGCTGCAGGCTGGGCTGTTTCGCTGTTGTTCCATCTATTTCACTTTATGAACTGCTGGGGGGTGGGAAGGCTGTTTGCTCCTGACTTTTCCTGATGGAGTTTCTTCGAAGAGTGAAATTACTCACCTAGTGAGTGTGCTTGTCAAACGAAATAATGGGAACCCCCTGTTTTGGGAATGTTAAGGCTGGAGGGGATGAAGACACCTGGATGATGGTGTTGGGAGTCATCCGCGTGGAACTGGTTCTTGGGGAGTTGTCTCAGTTGCAGGAGTAAGCACTGCTGGTACAGCTTGGAGTGTGCTTTGTTCTGCCAGTGCTTCAACCTTGGGTTAGCTTCTGGAGTGTGAAAGGAAATGGGAATGCTTAGTGGAATGTGTACAGAGAAGAGGGGTCACTGAGGCTGTCTGATGTGAGTCTGGAAAGGTGAGATAGGTTTGTACTTTTACAGCTCTTTTTAGAAAGGAGAAACGTATATCCAGCTGAGAAGCTGGAAAAGCGCAAGGAGGAAAGAGTCAGGTCTCCGTTTCTGAGTTGTGGAAGTGAATCAGTAGCGTTGGTGGGGACATCCCCTCCACAACAGAGCTCTACACTTTGTGTGGGCTGTCGTGAGGAGCTGTGGGGTTTCGCAATTTTTTTTTGCATAGTGGGGTGCAGTGATGCACACATCCCTTTTGCTAGATAGAAGGGAATGGGCTTTCTTCCAATATTTCTGTAATTCTCTGAGAAATCCCGAGGAGCTGTTGCACACATGCAAAGTGGCTGATTAATCTACTGCAAATGAGGAAATCAGTGTTTTGGGGAGGGCTGGTGAGCCAGACCCTTCCTGAAAAACCCAGCATTGTCTCAGTACAGGTTTTTCTTGGGCTGGTTGACAGCAGTGAACCAGGGTGTGCATGGCATGGAGCGTGTCTTAGTTTTGCCTGTGGATGTGACTGTGCACAAGAACTGTATTTGCAGAACACGGAGCAGGGAGGATATGGAGCCACAGGAAGAAACACTGAGTGCTTTCTTTTAATCTTCGAGTGTGAAAGCCTTGGAGAGTGATGTGAAGAGTGGTCAGGAAGGAGGGGGGTAGTGTCACAAATCTGGCTTAACCCCCTGTTAATTAGTCCTGCTCTAATTGTGACAGAGAAGAACCTCTTGCTTGTCACCACCTCGCAGTTGCCTCCTGTTCAGCCAGTAATTTCTGGGTTGGTGCCTCCTGGACAGCCAAGTGCCTTCTGCAACTTGTGTTTTGTTTCTTGCAGAGCAGCTGGAGGAGCTTGACGGGGCCATACAACCAAAACTCCTTGAACTGTCTCGAGGGAGACTTTCCCTGCTGCTCACCACCCTCCGTGCTGGAGCTCACAGCCCCCACCAGCGCTTGTTTGCAGACCCATAGGTGCAAGGTAACCCCTTTCTTTTGAGTGTCACAGGTTGTGGAGCACCTCTGGGTGTGGTTGGGTTTGGGGAGGGTGGCTGGCAGTGGGTGCTGGGAGCGATGGTTTCTTAACCTGCAGCAAGAGCAGCGTGTGGAGCTGTCGGACTGAAATCCCGTTTGGTCTTTGCTCTCTCCTTTGCCTGTTGTGATGCAGCAAAGTTGGTGTTTGCTCAGTTCTGAAGGACTGGGGAGAAGGCTTCCCTGCTCAGGTCTGTGGTCTTGCCATCTCCTCCCCTGGCAGAAAAGAAAACCACGTTCAGTTACCTCTGTGGCCACTGAACTTTGTTCTGTTTCCTGACGTGGGCTCTCCTGCCTCTAAAAACACAATTCGTAGAACTTGCATAATTTGCTTTCCCAATGTGATCATTTGATCCCAGTGCTGAGATTACTTTGTACACACTGTTGTGGGGAGTGAGTCACCAGCCCTGCAGTGACAGGTGCACCTCTGCCAAGATTGCTTTTTTATAGGCTTTGAAATTAAATAGATCAGAAGGAATAATTACAGGCTGCTCGTAATCTCTTGCTGTTTATCCCCGAGTAAACATTCAAAGTTATTTGTGTGCTGCTATCACCCATGGAATCCAGGAAGACCAGAAGCCATCTCTGGTGGCTTCTGGAAGGCCACAAGTCCAAAGAGTGTCTGAGTTTGACCCACGGTGGCAGATTATTGTAGTATTTTTGCTTAGTAATCAGCCACGTTCGTGCCTCCAGTCCCTCCTTTGCAAGGAATGGAGGTATTGATGAATTTACCTTCCTTTCTTGCTGTGTGGAGTAGGAGATGGCAAGGTTTGGAGTTAGAGATGGGGTTGGATTTTTCTCCTTGGGAAAATGTGTCTCTGGCAGTGCATGGGAAGTCTGCTGGGGAGGTTTAGCAACCAGCTTGGGGAGTTGGTAGGTCTGGCTTTGTAGTGCTGGCAAGTACGCTGAGTCTTGCTGCATGGTTGTTTGTGAAACACATCAATTGACTCCCTTTCACGGGTCATTGCTGCATCTCCTCTCTTAACTCCAAGCTTTGGAGGAGCAGGTTGATAAAAAACCTGCAAGGATTGTGCAAGCCCTGGGTGTGTAACAGGGCTCAATGCATAACTGCTGGAGGTAAGAGGAGCAGCTCCTGTTACGAAGGAACAAAAAACTCCCGTGTCAAGTGTCTCTTCTCTTTGTGTTGATTGTGCTGGGGAGTTGGAGAGCTGCGTTTTTTGCAGCTTGGGATCAGCCCTTCAGCCTTTGGCCCGAGTTGTGTGATGTCCTGTGGCCTGTGTCTTGTTTTGGGTGTGGAATTGATGTTCTGAGGTCTGCCGTGGCCATGGTTGTGTGTGATTGCAAGGGGCTGGGAAGTTGCCTGTATTTCCCAAATCATTTCAAAAAGGTGAGGTCCAGGTCAGATTGCTGACTCGTGGCAGGCAGGGAGGTTTGTAGGGTGATTGCACACCCTTCTGATAGGGCAGCCAGAGCAGGACAGCTCTACTACTGAGTTACCAAGAGATGCAAGGATCATGCAGTAACACCTCCATCCCCTACAGCAGCGTAGGAGATGGGCTTGTAATATCTGAAAAGCTCTTGCATCCTCAGAGAAAAGTGGGCTTATAAATACGAAATGTCCTGGCTCCTCACAAACAGTGCTTGGTTCTCTTGAAATAAATAAATAAATAAATAAATCCCCAAAACACACTGTTCTAGTCAAAAGTCTTGACAATTTCTAAAACTTTGCAAGATCTGTTTAACCCTGTCCCTCTGGTGCTCTTCCAGCTGTTGGTTTCAAAGGAAACCTCTCAAAAGAGACCAGCATTGGAGGATTTTGCTGGCCAAACTTTTCCTGGGGGAAGAGGTCAAAGTCTGTGGCTTCTGATCCCATCCACAGGGCTCCTTTCCCAGTGGTGGCTGCAGGCAAAGCCACAGCCTGTCACAGCAACCCTCAACAAACTCAGGCACAGGGTGAACAAACAGCCTGTGGGGAGGAGAAGAACTTCCAGCTGTGGCAGCACAGGGTACAGAACTTGCAGAAGAGGCTGCTGAAAAAACATCACTTTCCCTCTTGATCTTAGAAAAACATCTTCAGCAGGATTTGAACCGTTGAAGTCCATGCCTGGATGGGTTGCTCCTGAGGTTTCGCAGTGCTCTGAGCAGTTGTGTGCCTGAGGGGTGCCCATGGGGTTGACAACAGGGTGGTTTAAAACTCCTGCAGACCTGTCCCTGCTCCTGAGCATTGGTGCTGGTGAGACCCCTGCTCCTCTTCCAAGCGATGCCTGAAGCCTGCTGCTCTGGATCGCTGGGAGGGGAGGCTGGAGGACAATGTTGGTTCACAGGGGCTCAGTTTACCTGCCATTCTCAGGTTTTTGTTTATCCTGTAACCCTCAACTCTTGTTTTTCTGTGCTGGCTCTGCGATCTGTGTGAAGGAAGGTGCCCAGGTGCCTAAGCCAGGGAGACGCCCCATGTTTAAAGGCTGAGAGTCAGGCTTTTATCTGGTAAAAGGAAGTGTGCGAGATCAGTAATTCTAGCTTGCTTTAAGGCAGCTTGGCAAGTTTGAATTCATTTTTGTGTTGGATAATGCCTTGAATCCTTTGGTTCAGTGCACTGAGCTCGCTGCACAGCCCCACCTCAGCATACCCGTAGCATAGAGTTCCCTTCTGCCTCAGTAAAGCAGTTCTTGTTCTCTTCCCTGCTTTTGCAGCTGCTCTGCTGCCCTTGAATAAGACCCAGGGGCCAGAAAACATGCAAGTGTGACACAGTGGAAGCTCAGATATGCAGTATTTCAAGATCCAGACTGATGCACACTCTTTAGGCACAGGATAGAAAAAACAATAGAAGTTTTGCTGATGTCGAGCCAGTGTGTCAGGGTCTGGGTAGAAGAGACCTTTCACAGTGAGAGGAACTTTTGTTTCACAAAAAAAACCCAACAGTTTTTGTGTTCCTTTCCCTGCTTGAGGTGCTGCTGCAGCCAACTCCTGGGTTTGGATTGGGATTTCTGAACTGGTGGCAGTGTGCAGAAGCACTTTCCTGGTTTTGTGTGAGGCTCTGCTGCTTTCTGCCCTTGTTTGTTGAGCTGGTTAATGGGAAGCTGTGGGAAGAAAGTGATAGGGAAGCTCTAGGTGTAGCAAGCCTTCACACCAGCACGTGTGGTCCAACAGAGGCTGAAGGGGCAAGGAAAGCTGTGAGGTTTCCCACTGTGCCTTCCTTCCCCAGGAGCCCAGGGACTCACCTGTGTGATGATTCCCACTTAAAGCAGGGAGCCTGTGCAGACCAGGCCAAACAGGGCCACTTGTCTGGCCAGATGAGCATCCTCCTGTTGATGGGAAATGCAATCTCCTTGTGGCAGAGCTGTGGAGAAAAGGCTGAGCCAAGGCAATTGTTGAAGAACCTGGATCTGAGCACCTGCTTCTGTGAGCTGCTTTTGTTTCGGAAAGGATGACTTTTCCTGCCAGGTCTCCTTTTACTAAAAAGGAAAGTAAAAAGAGCTAATTTGAGACTGGCACAGGCTGATGTAAATAGAATTTCTTAGTCTAATTGGTTGCATTCTGAAGAGGAATAAGAGAAGATCTGTTTTTGCCCCGAGGGGCAGAAATGCCACCTCCACCACAGTCCTGCTCTTGCTGCTGCTGCTGCCTCTCCTCCTTCCTCCTGGGCTTGTGTGTGGGGCTCCTCTTCCTGACAGCCATCGGTAACCTGCCTGTCTTGTGTCATTAGTGGGTGAAAGAAGACAGCCCTTGGCTGGTCACAGGACTGCATTCCTGTTTGTGGGCAAGTCTCTTCCTTCTCCTCCGCTGCTGCTGCTGTGAGGAGTGATGGGGTCTCAATGCAACTTCCTTTTGGTGCTGCCGTCTCTGTGAGCCCTCCACTTTGTAGGGCCTATGAGACCCTATGCAGACCTATGGGAGGTCTTTCCTTTTTGCTCCTGGATGTTTCAGTTGTTTAATTTCTATTTACAGTCCTCCTGTTTTGCCATTGTGTCTAAAGCTCAGGCTGCAGGTCAGTGCTGTACAAAGAATTGGGGTTTTCACCTGGTTTGGTTGCTTATCTCTCCTTACTGTTTATGTGACTGTTCTGAGGTTGAATTTTGGTGCTGTGCCGTGATGCTGGTGGAAATAATTGATCCCTGATTTAAAACTGGGCTTTTTTAAGGTTTCTTCTCAAGGCTGAGCGTGCTCCTAATCTGTGTTGTGCCACGGTCAGCACGAGAGAAAGGGCAATCCTGAGGCAGACAAGGTGGGAAGGGAGGTCTGCTCACGCACACCTGCCTCTGCCTTGGGAATTCAGGATGGTCCTTCCCGGTCAGAAAGAGGGGTCTGGCAGATCTGGTGGCAGTGGTGACATCCCCAGCCACGCAGAGCTCCCAACGCTGGAAATGGTGACAGCTGCACTTCCTCTCTGCTCACTAATGTGCTGCCTGTGCTGAGTCAGGGACATGAGGGCCCCTGTCACGTGGCTGCAGGGAGCACGAGGACTGCTCTCTCCACCAGCGGTGCCCCCTTGTCTCCTGCCCTGTGTGGCTGAGCAGAGCTTTCACTGGGAGTCTGAACTGGAGAAAGCTGCTCTGAAGCAGCTTTTTGACTCCTTTGTCTCCTTTGACTTGTTGCTGTTGTGTTTGCTGTTAGACTTGCATGGATTCCTGTTTATGAGAAGCTGGAAAGCAGTGCTTTGGTAAGCGTTGCTGGATGGGATGGGTGGGCTGGTGGGGAGGGAATGGGAGCTCCAGGGCTCGAATTGGCACCGTGGTGGTGGTGGTGTGAGAAATGAGGGGATCTCATTGCTGCAGGGGTGGTTTGGCTCCAAACCGCTACCTGCTGTCCTTGCTGGTGTTCAGCTGAGACAGCCTGGGCCTTGCTGTGGGCTGGGAAGGCTGCTCTGCCTGCACCCTGCTGAGCTCCCTTTGACTGGAGCCTGGCACCGGTGCCAGTGTCGGGCAGAGGGTGACTGATGGTGCTGCACGCACGTTTGTCACGCAGTTCCTCTGGCTCTGTCCCCGCCGATTCTTTTTCTGCACGTATTGCAGAACAGAGGTTCCACCTGCAGCTGCTGTGCTTATCTGCAGGTGTCCAAAGGGTGCTGATGCTTGGGAAAATTCTGGGTGTTTTGATAGCTCGGGGGCAGCTCTGGGGGTGCAGCCCCTGTGCCAGCCGTGCCAGGGCAGGCAGTGTCTGTAGGATGTGTGGGGGTCATGGAGATCCCTCTCCGGTGTCTTGGGCTGGAATCAGGGGCTCTTTGGTGCTCTGGCTGGTGCTGGGGATCAGTTATCAGAGGTGGGAGCAGTGAGCAGCCCGGGGCTGTGCTTGCTCAGCAGTTTTCCTTCTCCTTCCCCTCTCGGCGAGGCTGACGCTGCAGGTCAGGGTGTGCTGATGGTGGCACAGGGCAGAGTCAGGCACAGAACTTGGTCGCTCATTTTTGGGGCAAGAGTCACAGGCTGCAGTCCTGGTTTGGGGCTGGGAAGTCCAACTGGCCTGAGGTAACTCATCAAAGATATTACATTAAAAAACAGGCTGCTTCAATCTGACAAAGAGACAACTTCCTGCCCAGATTGCCAACTTCGCTTCAGAGCCAAGGCCTTTTGGTCACTAGGAGATACCACAATGTGACTTCCAGAAGGGGAAACCTCCCAGCCACGTTTTGTGATTGTGGTGCCGTGTCCCAGGGTGCTTTTGGGGGGGAGTCTGATGCAAGGAAGGAGAATAGATCTCTTCTCCTTGCTGACCACTTGACTTTCATCACTCCCCATCCTGTCTTGTTTGTTGTAATACTGTTTTTATATATATATATATTTAAATATTTTTTAACCCTGTGACCTTATAGCACCTTTAGTCTGTGTGGAAATCAGGGGGGATTTGAGGATGCCTGGCACTGAGAGTGCTTCCAGTCCTTTTTTCCCAAGGTGTGCATGAGAATGAGGAATACATTTCATTTAATGTGAGGATTAGGTACATCTGTTTGCTAGCAGGGAGATGTGCAGAGAAGGTCCCTGATGATTTGAATGATTGTGAGCTGCCATGCATCAAGCAAATTCACACATTCAGGAGCTGAAAAGCTGTGCTGAAACAAAGCATTGCTTGATTGCAGTCTTTCAAAATGTTGTGACTTTTCTGTGTGGTGTAAATGCTCACATCTCACTGAGACCGATTGCTGTGTGCATAAACAGGGGTCCAGGAACTGGAGCTACCATTAAAAAAAACCCCAGGGATATGGACATCTTGTCTGACCTTGATTGAAGAGGTAATCAACACTGTGGATAAAATTACCACCCTTGAAACTGTTGTCAGGGAAAGTTTTACTTCTGTATCATAAATTTCCTTTTCCTTTTAAAAACCTAGTTTGATTCTACCAAGGCCCTTCCTGAGGCTGCAGGATTCCCAGCATAGCTAAATTTCAAGTAAGAGTCAGGTTTCTTTTCACTGGAAGTTAGGAAAGGACATGTATTTGAAAATGAGTTGCTGTGAACTTCTGGAAAATAATGGTAACAGCCAACTAGGTGAGACTGAGATAAACTGAGGAATAATCTTCCTGTGCTGGTTGAAGTGAGTTCAATAGCTCCTGAGTTATGACAACCCCTTAAAAAAAGAGAAATGAGGTCTAATTTCACGTCCCTTGCCTTTCTCTTGCTATGTTTAAGCAAATCTTTTCCTGAGGTGAAGGGAAAATAAAAAGAAGACTCTGTTGCTGGGATATAAGGCTTGAATAACCAAATGTCCAGGACCAAAAAAATCAAAATTAAAGCGGCTTTCGTGCTGTGTTCCGTCACTAGGCTGTGACCATGATTCCTCCCAGGTTTAGAGGTCAACATGGCAACTTTGTGCTGTGGAGATTGTGAATGAAGAGAGGAGAGCAAACCAGAGCCATAAACCTCCTGGAATGTTCCCTTCCCTGGCTGTGGGCAGTGAGTGGGTGGCCTGGCTGCAGCTGCAGGGCTCCCCTTTGAAGCACTGGAGAGCTGCAGCGTGGTCAAGGCAAGGAGATAGCACAGCTTCCACCCCCACATCCCCCCAGACAGCATTCCTGGGAGCTGCCTCCCCGAGGATGCCTCTTTCCAAGGCAGCACTGCTTGGGAGAGCAGACCACCTCTGGAGGCTCGAGAAAGCCAAACCTCTCTGCTCTGGGAGCTGAAGCTCTGCTCCTCTGAGCGCAGTGATGAATTTTGGCTGGAGACAAAACCCTCACCTGGCTGAGGAGAGCACAGGCTCCTTCTTGCCCTCAGAAGCTCATGAATATCCCTGTCTGAGCTATCTGGAGCTGGGAATTGCTGAGGGCTGGGTGCTGCTCACCTGTCTGGTTTGGAACTGTCCTCCACCTGTAGTTGGTGACAAGGGGGGGCTGCTGTGCCCTGTGCAAGGAGCCTTCCCCAGGGCTCAGCTGCTGCTGGGTTCGGTGCTCAGAAGGGAGGGAGCTGCAGCTTCTGCCCCAGAGCAGCTCGGCGTGGTCTCCATCAGCCTTGTTTTTATTCATGGCTTCCTCTGAGCAAAGGTTTGTCACTGCTTTATGTGCCTTGGGATTTTCAGGGAAAGTGGGTGAAAGACAGGCTGTTCTGAGGATAATCTTACTGCCATGGCCATCACTGCCCTGTGTGAGGGGGATTGTCCACCCTTGTGCAATTTGGGCAAGGAAACTGAAAAAACCAACCCACCTTGCAGAGTTGGACATCTTTACTCCTGCCTGTGTCTGGGCACTGATTCCTCCATCTCTTTGCAGAGTTGGCCATGCTGTGCACAGGCAGCAGCTGAGGCTCCCTGGGAACCAGGGACCACTGGCCCTCAGGGCTTTTTTTCTCTGAGGTGTAACGAGCAATTCAAGTGATGAGTGAGATGGCAAGAACCAAAACCCCAAAACTCTGTGAAAGGATGGGTTGCCTGGCAGGTTTGGGCTGAGATTGGCTGAGATTCCCACAGATTGGGGGTGGGGGGGGTGGCAGAGGGGAAGAGGAGAAGAACTTGTAATTAAAATTTCTGGGCTTTCATCAGGAATAAAAGCAATAAACCAGCAACGTTTTTCCCCCATCAGCGTATTCCTCTGGTGTTGGTTGCCAGACCAGCTCCTTGGTGATTTACTGGAACCAGACAAGGAGGAGGAGAGGGATCCTCCTGGGAGCTGTGCCTTTTTGGCAACTAAGCCCCAGTCGTGGAGGCTTTAACTAACAGTTTAGTCTACAGCTGTACTGAAGTAATGTCCAGCTCTTGCTTGGCTCCAAGATCCAGCAATGTTTGCAAGGAGGGAGGACAGGGTGACCTGCCTGATGGAGAGGAATGTGCAATTTGCTTGTCTGCAGTCACATCGCTCTTCTTTTTCTTCCAACACCCTGCCTTGGTGCCTTCTCTGGGAACCTAAGGGAAGCTTTGCAGCGGTGTCTTAGTGCCCCTTGTAATGCAGTTACTTGCCAGGTTCTCCACCGAGTGAAACTTCTTGTGGGGTTGAGCACTAGTTGGATTGCCAGAGTACCCACCTAGGGTCACTGCCAGGTGGCTGTGGACTTCTCCCTGTGCTCCACAGGGTGCTTTTTATAGCTGGTGCCCTGTGGCACAGGGCTGTGTGTTGTCTGGAGCTGCACTTCCCTTGTGGGGGTAACAACAAAGGGTTGTTCTTTGCTGAAGGTTGTAGCTGGTCTCCCTCATTAGTGCTCCCTAAGCATCACCTTCCCTTTTCTTCCCAGCTCCTGAATGTACTGGCATAACCTTCAGCTTCAGTTGCTTTTACCTCTCAGCCATGGCACGTATCCTTTCCCTCCTGCGGCACCACCACGGCTCTGAGTCACTTTTCTGGGTGCAAGGTCAAACGTCCATGGTCTCCTGGCTTGGCAGGATGCCCAAGTACAAGAAGAGAGTCACTTTGCCCTTCCAAATCAAGTTTTGAGTTAATTATCTGTTGACTTGGTCAGAGTGTGTCCTTGTGTGTAGGGAAGATAATCTTGCAATCTGGATTAGGGTCGGAGGAGTTCAGAGCTTTGGCACAGCAGTGGGAGGAGGGAGGGAGGGAGTGATGGGTGGCTCCCCAGGGGAAGGGCAGGGGCCATAGGGCTGGCTGGGTGTTTGAGGGCTGTGTATTTATCCTTATGCTGCCACAGACTCTGGGAATGGTTGTGGGCAAGTCCCAAGTAGCTTAAATTCTGCCTTGGTAAGTGGAAAGGAGTAATTCAAGGAGATGGAAGTTAAACTGGGGGAGATCATGGAGGGGACTGGGAAGCCAGAGGCCCAGAAAGAGACGGATAATGAATCCAGTCTGCAGTGGAGTAAATCAGAAGTATTCATCATTTGTGTTGTAACAACCTGTTGTGGGGATGCTCACGGGAGTTCGTGCCACAGTCCTGCTCTGTGGTGTAGCAGCACAGCAGTGGGGCCAGGGCATCCTGTCACCTTGTAGGAAGGAGGGAGGAAGCCCCAGATCTGTGGGGTGGCTGGAAGAGCGGGGTCATCCCCCAGTAACACCCCAGGGGCTCTGTGGTGAGTAAGGGCTTTAGTAAAGGCTGGCCATGAGCCCCTGTTGAGTATTGCCGGGGCATCAGCAGGAGTCAGGTTGGGCTCCTTGGCTGGAGTGTGGGGTTACTCCGATGCTGCTGGCAGAGGGGAGAGCAGAAATCACTTCAGATGGATCAGCATGGATACAGCAGGAAGGGAAAATCTTGGTGGGACACCTTGGGGCACAGAAGAATCTTTGTGTGTTTGATCCAAAGACTTGTTGGGTGGCCTTGTGCTCCTGAGAGTAAGTGTAAAGCAAAAAGCACTTTCTGGATGTCCTTCAATGCTGTCCCATGTGGCTGCTGGTGCTCATTGTTTTTCCTTGCTTGCAGTGCCTCTGACTGCCATGGGGGAACCCAGCATGGACCCGACCATCTCCTCTCCCGACAGCACTGCACAGCAGGACTCTCTCTTCAGCATGATGGACGTGTTCCTCATCTCCCTCATCACCGGGCTTTTTACCTACTGGTTCTTCTTCCGCAAGAAAAAGGAGGACGTGCCGGACCTCCCCAAAATGCAATCAGTGTAAGTAACAACTCTCAGGCTGTGTGGCACCAGCGGAGCTTTTCCCTCTTGCTTGTGGTGGGTTCTGGGAGGCTCCGCTGGATTGCGGGAGGTCGGTGAGGGGGCGTTTCTGTGCCCTCAGCTGCCGTGTGTTCTGCTCGCCATGCAGAAATGCCGGTGGAAGAGGCAGGCTGCAGTTCTGCCTTACCCCACCGTGTGGCCCAAATCGGGAACTGGCCTTTCCCGAGCAAGGCAGGAAAAGGTCAGGCAGGAAAGCCTCTGGCTGTACTTCAAAACTCTTAAGGATTGCGTTGGCTGTTCTTGGTGTTTTCTGATAAAAGTCATTTTTAGGTAAAGCTGGAGAAAGGTGGACTTGCTCTTCAGCAGGTTTTATGTTGGAAAGCCGTATCCACCCCTAGCTAGGAAGGAAAGGAATAGTCTTGGGGAGCTGGGAGATAGTTCCTGGGATGAGCTGCTTGGCAGCTCCTGTAAAACTTGATTGGCTTTTGATACCAGGTTACCACGGCAGCGAGAGACTGGATTTGGAGAGGGAGAGCTTTGTTCCACTCTGTCTTCGGCAAAGGGCTTGGGGCCAGGAACGAGCCGTGCAGATGGAGATCTGGGTGCATTTGGTTTCTTGTCTCCGTCACATTTCAAACTTAACATCAGTTTTCTGCTGGACTTTTCAGCTCATTCTTTGTTTCTGGCATTGCAGGAGTTTGCAAAGTACATTTTCTGGCTGGGAGGGTTTTAGAGGGCAGCAGTGTCCCTGGCTGTGGTACCTTGTGCAGATGGGTGCACGTGTGGCTGGCAGCAGCCCAGCTGCCTGTGCCTGCTCAGCCTTACCTTGGGAATGTGTTCCGTTGGATTGCTGGGATGCTTTCCCTCTCACGCCTGCCAGACAGGGCCGTGTGTGTCAGTGCACGTGGTCGCCTCTGGAGACTGTAAGAAGGCCTGTGCTGCAGTGAGAGCTGAGCTGGCTGGGGAAAGGGCACTATCCATCTGAAATTCGATCCTGGCATGGCACAGCCTGGGCTCCCGTGCTCCCCGTCCTTGTGACTGATTCCACAGACAGCCCATCGTGTGCAGCTCTTCCAGAGGCTGTGGTGACCTTGCAGAGAAACTTTGACTTGTGGTGTGTCTTACCACCTTGTTCTGCTGCAGGGCCTCAGCACGTGGGCTTCTGTCCCAGCCTGGCTGCAGGTCCTGGCTCTGAGCTGCCTTGCAGGCACTTTGTTTCCTCTCTGGGGTCCGTGCTGCCTTCTCTGTCCCTGTGAGCAGTGGCTGGGAGGGAGCAGCTGCTCCTTGTGGGAGATGTGGAACAGCAGCACCTCCCATCACCCGTAACCAGAGAGGTGAGGTTGTTCTGCAAGTTGTCTGACATAGTTGCACTTCGGAAAAGTGTCAGCCAGGCAGAGTGAGAGGAGGCTGTGAAGTGGTTTTTCCCTGTGTCCTGCTGCAGCCCTGCTGTGGTCATTGTATCAAGCTGGTCCAAGGGCAGTGTGACCCTAAAAGCCAAGGCTGTGGCTGGAGTACATCCATCCTTCAGGGCCGAGACAGTGACTTCCTGCAGCTTTTGCAGTTGGATTTTATGGGATGCCTGGAGCTGGGAGGAAAATGAGTGGGAAAACAAGCTTGGTCAGCCTTGGGTTTCCTTCCCTCCTATAATCCTTGAATCTGGGGTAGAGTTTCCTGTCTGGTGAACAAGCAAATCGACAAGACACAGGATCACACTGTCAGCCTCTGCCTGTGGCTGGCTGGATATGGCTGGTGGGCCCCTGGGCAGGCAGGGAAGCTGTCCCAGACCCATGAAGGCAGAGAGGCCTCAGTGGGGCTGTCTCTGGCTGGAATGGAGAGCCTTGTAACCTTTAGAGGAGGTGTTTCTTCAGCTCATTCTCTGTGGCTCTGCCTGAACCAAACTGCCTTCCCCAAGTGTCCTGAACTGCTTTATCTGTGGCACTGGCTGATGGTTTCTGTTGTGTCACTTTGGCCCCCCCAGCTTCAGCCTCAGAATACTGGAGGGTGAAGGTGCTGAATAACAATTCAGACACATCACATTGGCTGCTGCTTTAGTGACTTGTTTGCAGTGCTGAGGAGTGCAAGCATAGTCTCTGACCTGAACACAGCATCCAGCACCTCAGTGCCCTTCTGGGGTTTTTGGGAGCAGCACGCCTTGATAAAACTACGTCAGCTCAGCAGGATCTGCAAAGGAAATGCCACTGTTGTTACTGCCCTTGGTTGTGGAAGAGCAGATACGTGGCTGAAATGCCCTGTTCTGGGTGGCAGCTGGGCTGGGTTCTCTCCGCGTGGCCTGGGAATGGTCATGATCTTGTCCCAGCAATGCATCTCCAGGTTCAGCCACAGCTCAGTGAAGGGATCAGGCTGCTGATCTTCACCCTTAAGCTAAGTGGAGCTGTTTTCCTGCCTGAAGTCCCCACAGAGGGACAGAAGTCAGCACATGCGGTGGTTTCCCGCATATGAGGTGTCCTGTACCTGTGACTTGTAACTCGTGTGTGTGGGCCAGGTTGGGATCCCACTGACTGAGCATTGCTTGTGTTTTGACCATTTTCAGACTTAATTAAAACCACCAGAGCAGCCCTCCCTGCAGCCTGCTCTGCAGATGTCATTAGGGAGAGCAGCTCTGGATCACCACGCAGCCACGGCCACCGCGCTTCCTCGCAGGGCCATTGCCGGGGAACGCAGGAATTTATTTTTATTCTTTGGCTGCTCCTCCTCTGCAAGTTTCTCAATCACAGAGTTCTTTCCCTTCTAGTGTCCCCACTCTGCAGACAGTCATCCTGGGGAGATGCAGGCGGGACAGTCATTGGTATGCTGGGTGTCACCCTCTCCCTTCTCCCCCCTCTTTAACATTGTTTGGGACAGAAACTGGCTTATCTCTATTCTGCAGCTATGCAGAAATCCATTCCCTGGTACTCGTAGGGCTTCCTGTGGCAGGAATTGCTCCAAGTCCTTAGCCTGATTAGCTCTCTGCTGCCTGTGTGTGTGAGAGAGACCATCTCTAATTTAATTTAATGGGATCCTGTGGAAAACAAACTCCTTTGAGCTGCCTCCGTAATGGCACTGCCATAGTTACCCGAAGCGTTGCTCACGCAGTGTCTGGAATCGTTTCATTCAACATCAAGCTTTTTTTTTTTTCCTTTTTTTTTTTTTTTTTAAAGAATATATATAAAAGCAGCTGTGATATAAACAGTTTCCAAGGGAACAAGGCTGGGGGAGGGTTTTGTGTCCCGTCCCCCTGCTCCGCGCGGATGGGAGAGGGACGTGTGCTGCGGAGGATCCTGGGAGGTTTCATTCTCCACTCCTAATTCCTTTCTGCCACTGCTGCCAGATGTTGCAGTTTCTCAGGACTGCGCAGATCCACTCAGTAGCTTCCAAAGCCCCACCACGAGGATCGGAGTGGACAGGACCACTCCTGCTATGACCCGTGCCGGGACCTTTTGTGCCGGCTCTCTTCTTCTCAACAAAAGGCTGACGCTCGGTTTGAACGCCCAGGAGGAGCAGAATGGAAAGGCCCGTGTGCGTGTGGCTCCAGAGCTAAGTTAGATCCGTCCCCCCACAGCTCCCCTTGCAGACACACGGCTGCCCTGGACTCTTTGTCTGCCTCCTCCCTGCCCTGCCATGGGCTGTGTGTACTCAGCCCCGCGGGAAGAGCCGGCTGTGGCCAGGTGAGTTACTCTGCCCCACGGGCTGGTGGGTTCCTTCCAGCTTCAAAGCTGGGTGGAGTGAGTGCCTCCTCCCTCTGCAACAGGAGGAGAAGGAAAGGGAGAGGCTCTGCTTGGAAGCAGGCTGCCCCAGAGGAGAGCCTGCTGTCGGCGCTCGGTTTCTCTGCAGCATCCAGGCTGCGTCCTCACTTCTGGATGTATCTGTGCTTTCAGCAGGAAAGCCACGAGAACAGGAGCTTTCTGGAGCAGAGCTGTTCAGCTGAGACAGACTTTGGTGTTGTTGCTGAGCTGTTGGGGGCTTCCTCCCCTGTCTTTTCTTTCTTCTGAAATCAAACTGACGGAGAGCCCTGAGAGTTGTTTGCACTGTGGGCTCTCACCAAGGGTGGGAGAGCTGTACTGGCTACAGACTCACTCTGACAATGGGGTTAATCCCCTTCCCTCCACCCAGTGCTTCTTCTAAGTGCTAGTAGCTGCTACCCTGCTCTGTCTAAGCTGTAAGAGCAGTCCTTGCTGAGGACAAACTTTCTCTTCCAAGTTTCCCTGGCAGAGCAGTGAAAATGAGTGTCGTTTCTGCCTTTGGTGCCTGTGTGTTTTCGCTGCTCAGATTTCCAGGCCACCCTGATGAAGCAATTTCAGGGAGTTGTGTAGCCTTTTTTCCAAAGCCAGGCTCATTATTTCTTCTGTATCTGAGCCACAGCCTGTTCTCCACCACTCACTTTGGTGCGGGGTTGCCTCCTTTGAAAACAGACGAGCTCCACGTGCTGCACCCTTTTCTCTTCCAAAGGGAGCTTGCTGAAAGGATCTAAAAACTTTTCTCCTCCTTTAAAAGCGTTTTGTTTAGTAGTTGACCCAACAGTTGTTTTAATTGGATCTCATTTGCAGAGGGCAGGAACTAAAGAAGTTCACCAAGGAGCGAAAAACTAAGTGAGAGCCTTGTCTTGAGAGCTCTCCCGAGTCCCTGTCCTGGCTGCAGCATGGGCAGGGCTGGGGCTGCTCCCTTAAGATATTTGTGATATCCCAGTTCCCAACAGGGGACAAATGACAGCATGGGGAGACTGTTACCTGCTGAGAGAGCCAAGCAGGGGTGTGAAGCAGCTCTGCTGGGAGCACGGCTGCCTCGGGGAGCTTTTTGGGGTCGGCTTTACTTGTCCTTTGTGTGTGCTTTTGTCTTCTGTATGAGGCTGTTGGTGCTCAGAGCTGTCAGGCCCAGTTATGGAGCTCCTTGATCCCTTTGGGTAGCAAGGGGTGCTCGAAGGGATGTTTTATGACCGTCCCTCACGCTGGTGCTCTGCGTGTGTGTGCTCTCCCAAATGCCTCGGCACATCTGCAGGATCCCTCCCTCCGGGGCTACAGAGTTGAGGAAACTGTTAGCGAGCTCTTCACATTCTCACATGGGCTGGAGCCAAAACCATTTGTTTTTTGCCTGGAGGCTTCTCTCTTCCCACAGGAGACCCGGCCTTGCATTCTTCCATTGTGAAACGGGAATGGGTCCCACGTTCCTCTTCCCTGCTACCAAAGTTTTGGTGGGGAGGACAGCAAGGGAGCTCCTGTCCTTGCCTGTTGTGAAAAGCTCCCAGCACCTAATCTGACTGTAGCTATGGTCACCTCTGCTTGTGAGGCTCCCAGGGTCCCCAGGGCTGGGTTGTTTTCACTCCATGGCACTGAAAATCCAAAGATGTGCTAAGGATAGCAAAGCTCTTCCTGCTCCCTCCCTAACAGGGCAGCCACAGCAGTGGGAATCCCTACTTCCATGTTTGTGGCTCTGCTGTGGTTTGTCCCCCTTCCAAGCTAGGGAAAGCCGTGTCCATACAGGAATGCAAATGTTCTGTGCAGGACAGCTGTCCTGGGAATGGGAACCAGCTCCACAGGACCTCAGCTGGCGGTGGTTGCCTCGCCAGGAGCTCTGTGGGTCTGATCAGCTGCGTGGGTCTGTTCCAGCTCTGGGGCTCATGTCGGGCATGCTGTTTTGAGGTTGAAACAGCAGATTTTTAGCCCTGTTTGACTTCAGGTTTGGGGGATGTGCCCTGGGGAGCATGGCTCAGGACTGATCCTGCCTGCCCGTGGTGGTGTGGGAAGCAGGGAGCAATCCCCTCTCTCACGCCATAGCTTAGCCCCTGAGATTTATCTGGAGACCTGCTCCTGTGAGATCATTTAACCTGCTCAGCTGTGAAATGTCTCAGAGCAGTTGGTAAAGGTTTCTTGGTGAGCAGGGCTGAGTGCCTGGGCTTTTCCTGTGGGAAGATTCACTGATGGGGATCAGGCAGGGGCTCAGCTTTTCCCCTCTGCTCTGAGTCCCTGCTCCGTGGTCGTGTGCAGGAGCCCTGTGGTTGAGTGATGGCCATCCCTGGGGCAGGGTGAATAACAGTGGTCAGTGGAGATTCGCACCCTTTTGGGCAGCTTTCCTGAGGTCTGGAGGCCACTTTTCCCCCACTTGCTTATTCCTGACCTCAAAAATGCATGTGCTCATCTGAAAAGAGGTTCCTCCTGTCTTTCAGAGCAGCTCCAGTGAGAGACAGCAGCTTCATCGAGAAGATGAAGAAGACGGTAAGCTGCTTGTTCTGGGAAGGTGGGGGAGCTCATGTCCATGCCAGTTCCTCCGGAGACTGTCAGCAGAAGGAGTTGGTTTGGATACAGACACATGCCTGCTGCAGAGAGCATCCAGAGGAAATCTGTGTGAGCAGCCAGGAATAGCTCTTTTAGTCTGTGCCCGAGAGTTGTTCTTAAGAGAAGAAATTAAAGTGAAAATTCGGTGGAAAAAAAATAATGTAATATGAGATCAAAGTCAGGAGGGAAATGGCAGAGACTTTAAAGTCATTGGCTGGCAGTTGTTTATCTGTGTGGTTGGTTCCCAAACTGGCTGGCTGTGGAATGGAAATTGTGGTGCACAGAACTGTCAGCTTGTGACTCTGCTGGTCTGGACATAAGAGGAAGCAGAGGAAGAAGCGAGGGCTGGATGCATTTTCTGTTGTGCTTCAAAGTAGCTGGCTTGCAGCAGAGCAGCTCTGGTGCTTAGGCACTTGCCCAGAGCCTTTGGCAAGTTCTGTGTTCTCATCCAGGGTGTTCCCTGTTTCCAGGAGTCACGCCACAGCCTCGAAGCTGAGAATAAATCTGGAAGGTTTACTCTTTGCTTTGGGTTTTAGTCTGACCTGAGTCTCCCCTCTGAGAGTGGCAAGAGTCATGTTCTCATTAACAGCTCAGCCTTGAGTTTTCTGCCAAACCCTTGGAGTCCTGCACAGGCGCAGACTCCTGGTTGCCTTTAGGTTGCAGTCCAGGATTCCTGATCCCAGGCATTTCCTTTGTCTGTGCTTCATCCCCGCATTTGCCGAATGACTAATCACCATTTAAAAGGGATTTTTCTTTCTCTCCAGGGGCGAAATATAGTGGTTTTCTACGGTTCCCAGACGGGCACAGCAGAGGAGTTCGCCAATCGCCTCTCCAAAGATGCCCATCGCTACGGCCTCCGGGGCATGGCAGCAGATCCGGAGGAGTATGACCTGGTAATTTAGCCCTGAACAGCTTTGGGATAGTAACAACCTTTCAGTGGCCTCTAAAATAATCCAATGACCCCGGCCAAGGGACAGTTGTGTCATTTAGGGGAGAAAGGATTGGCCTGAGAGATGCAGATATGGGCTCGCTCCTTGCCGTTCTACAGTCTCCTGGTCCCTTAAAGCCTTGCATGGAAAATCCCATTGCTTTTCTAGTGGGGTAGATACACTGACTTGCAGTCCAGTGAGGGTGGTTGGCTTTGTTTTCCCTGCCATTTTGGGTGGGTTTGGCCTTTCCCAGCCCCTTCTGTAAACGCGTGGTGCTGTTCGCACACCTACGCTGCGGGAGCAGGAATAGCCCAACAGCCACATTGTGGCATCCTTGAAAATTCCTTCTTTCCTCTGGTTGCAGTCAGACCTGAGTCGCCTCTCTGAGATCGACAAGTCCTTGGCTGTGTTCTGCATGGCCACCTACGGAGAGGGGGATCCCACGGACAATGCCCAGGATTTCTACGACTGGCTGCAGGAGGCCGACGCCGACCTGTCGGGTCTCCGGTTTGCAGTAAGTGGCCCCATTCCAGTTTTTGTGTTGCCATTTGGGCAGGAAGGCCAAGAGCCTTCCAGTGTGGCTTGGGGAAAGGCCCAGCACGGTGTCTGTGCCTTGTACACCTTGTCTGGGGTGAGGTCCCTGCTGTCTTCCTGGCCAGGCTTTGTGGACACTTGCAAATGTAGATCTGGAGGCTTTAAATGCAAATGTCAGAGTTCTCTCTCCACTCCCTAAATCATGAGGGTTTCCTGGTATAAACAGCCCCAAACAACCCTGCAGGCACCGAATACAAGTCTGTAAATGAGCTACAGGCTGCTGCTGCTCTTCAGAAGCTAATTGAGCGGCCCAGGGCCAGATCTTCTCCCACAGATTAAATCACTTGGAGGAGTGTGTAGCTCTCTTCCTGTGCTGAGCTGAACTGGCTGAGAAACAACCATCTCACCTAAACCCTGGCCAAATTCCTTAGGCAGCATAATAATTGCAAATGAGAGTAAAATCCCCTGGTGGAGATGTGAAGCTGCTCTGTGTGAAGCAGTGAGCAAACATTTACTGCGTGGTTTGTGGGAGGCAAAGGCCGGCAGTGGCTCTCCAGGCAGTCCAGGTTCTTACTGGTCCCATAAGGAGGTGTGTAGGAGCTCCTGGAAGTGCATGCAGGCTCAGGGGAGGTGCTGGTGCCTCCTGACCACACACTCTGCAGTGGTAGATTCTTACCTGAGAGCTGGTGGGGAGGTCTCACTGTCTTTCCTCAGCATCCTTTGCTGAGTGCTGCTTGGCTGGGTGATAATGGATGAGGAAAGTCCACCTCCTGCTTCTCCGTGCTCAGGAGTGTTCCCTTCCAGGTCTTTGGGCTGGGGAACAAGACTTACGAGCACTTCAACGCCATGGGGAAGTACGTGGACAAGAGACTGGAGGAGCTCGGAGCCCAGCGCATCTTCGAGCTTGGGCTGGGAGATGACGATGGCAAGTGAGTGCCTTGGGGTGAGGGGCTGCTCAGAGCTGGCTGGAAGCATCTTGGAAGGGGCCTTGGCAGGGAGTTAGCTCTACTACCAAGACAGAAATAAACTCCACAGGGCTCCTTGTTGGGGTTGAGAAGTTTTTGAGTGTGCGTGTCTGCTGTGTCTCCCACAATCAGATCCCTGTGCACAGGGAGTATCCTAAGGGATCCCGTGTCCAGGAAATCCCACATCCACTTTAAATGCCCGTGGGGACACACTGGAGCAGGCTTTGCAGCCTCCTCTGCCTTTGCCCTGCTGCAGCTCCACTGCTGACCCAGCCTGTGTGGATAAACTCAGCCATCCCAGTGAAGGAGGCAGATTGATCTCCTTGGGAAGTGTTTTATGGTGGGAGGCAGCAATTTTCCAACTCGGACACTAATATTTTCTTTTTTTTTTTTTTTACCTCTCTATGCTCACCTGAGCACCTTGGGACATTACATCGACCTGTGGCTCCACCTCTAAGGTCTTCAAGGCCTCATGGGAGGGATATGCCATGTGTGGAAGGCTCTGAGCCCGGAAAAATAAGCAGTGCCATGGTGGAATTGTGACCTTTTAGGAAGGTCACCTGATGGGTGGACAGCAGGGAGCTGAGTTTTTTAAAGACTGAGCCTAAATAACAAAGCCTTCCTCGGCAGACCTGGTGAAGGGAGGGGTGTCTGGTGTAGCAACAGTTCCCACTCAGTGCTCTGCAGGTGCTTTCCTGGTGATCTGTGGGCATGTGGAGGTACCAAAGGTGCCTGGGTCTAAAGGCAGATGCCTTTTCCCACAGTGATGGGAGGAAGACCAAAGGGATCTCAGATGGCTCCTCTGGGAATGGGGCTGGGTTATTGACTCTCTCTTCTGCCCCGGCTAGCCTGGAAGAAGACTTCATCACCTGGAGAGAGCAGTTCTGGCCAGCAGTGTGTGAGCACTTCGGGGTGGAGGCTACAGGAGAAGAGTCCAGGTGGGTTTGGGAGCAGCTCCTTTGGGCTGTCAGAGACTGGCCACCTCTGACTGGTGGCTGTGCTGTCAGCCCTGGGCTGCTGTTCCCTTTGCACTGCCTCCCCTTCCAGACTCGAGGAGGGCACGAGTGGAGTACAACAGGGATGTTTGGCCTGAGCCCATCCTGGTGGGAGCTTGAGCCCAGCTCTGGGTTCCTGTTCTGAGTGGGGGGGTGATGGGTTTGGTTCCTTAGGGGATGGCTGTGCTGGTTGTGAGGCTCCAGGAAGGCTGAGGGTTCCCCTTGCTTTGGGCTTTCTGCAGAGTCTGCCTGGGCCCTCATGTCTGGAGAGGGGCAAAGGGCTGGGGTTTGCATTTGTTTTTGAGCTGCAGCAAATCCAGCAAAGGAGATGATGGTTCTGGCTGTACCTTGTGGGTTCCAGTTTGAGTTTTTTCTCTCCCTTTTCCCCCTGCAGCATCCGGCAGTACGAGCTGGTGGTGCACACAGATGTGAACATGAACAAAGTCTACACGGGGGAGATGGGCCGACTCAAGAGCTATGAGAACCAGAAGCCGTGAGTGCCAAACCCCCTGGGCAGGGTGTACACGGGGCAGGTCTTGGCTGACGGCTCCTCGATGTTTCTAACAGCACCTGCTGTGCAGGCAGCGCCATTTCTGCAGCACAGCAGGTCTCTGCCCAAGAGAAATGGGCTCAGATCTCCAGTGGGACTCTGAGATTCCCCAATTAATGAATCATTCGTGGTGAGGAGATGGCTGTGGTCACATGTGCTGTTTGGCTGCTACATCCACAACATCTGTCCTGAGCCTTGCCTTGCCTGGAGTGGCCAGTGCATGATGGCTGCTGGCAGTATTGCTGTGGGGAGATGAGCTTTAAAAATTCATTCCAGCCTGAAATAGTTCTTTGAGATGTTGTGACAGTCCCTCCAACCCGGTTCTGTGTCATGTGTCCTTAATGGGACAGAAGCTGTTGACTGCTGGGCTGTGCTGAGAAGGAAAGGGATCTGTTTTCTGTGCCAGTATGGGGAACAGCAGATTTGGTGTGTGCTGTGGTGCTGTGTGCTTTGGAACAGGAACCACATCATGGGAGCCTCCTCTGGAGACAGAGGGAACATGCCTGGATACCAGGAGCTCCATGAGCCCGCAGGAGAGTAAGCAGAGGGCCTTTGTCTTTCCTTCCAGCCCATTCGATGCCAAGAACCCCTTCCTGGCTCAGGTTACGGAGAACCGCAAGCTGAACAAGGGTGGAGAGCGACACTTGATGCACCTGGAGCTGGATATCTCCAATTCCAAAATCAGGTAGTTCCCTGGGGGAGACTGCTCCTCTGTTTTGTCAGGAGCAAAGAACAAGGATGTGGCACCAGCCTCATCCAGCACTTCAGAAGGGGACCTTGCTCCTTTAAACTGCCCCTCTGGGCTTCTGTAGCAGGCACCCCCTGTCCCACCTTTTGCACTGCTTTGGGTCCATTCCACCCCACATCCCTGTCCTACCTGAGCAGTCCCAGTTGCAAGAATTCTCTAGGAGTCACTCAATGAATGAGAGGGCAGCAGAGCTGTGAGGGAAGGGAGAGCTGGGCATTGCTCTTGCCTGTGTTTGCCTGGCTTAGGTGTACAAGCACAGGGGGAATAAAACCTTGTTCTTAAAACCCTCTCACTGGCTCAAATTCCTTAAACTGTTACGAAGCCGTGAATCCAGGTGGCTTAACATAACAGCTGCAGAGATTTTGAGGAGCTTTGCTCTGTTCTGTTGGGAAATTGACCTGTCCTAGCTGGAGCTCTGGCAAAACTGCTGTCACCTGGGAGGTCCCTTGTAAAAACCCTGGGAAACCATGATCCCACAACGTCACTGCTGGCTCTGTGGATCCTGATGGTGCAGGTCCTGGGCATCAGACATCAGTGTTGTCCTGCTGCCTCTTGCACCAGCCCCCTTGTCTTCTGGCTGAGCTGCTGGGGGTGGTCAAGAAGCGGTGCAGGCGTTCCACGTGCTCTCCTCCTGCTCTCTGCCAGGTACGAGTCCGGGGACCACGTGGCCGTGTACCCAGCCAACGACTCCTCCCTGGTCAACCAGATTGGTGAGATCCTGGGCACGGATCTGGACACTGTCATGTCCCTAAACAACTTGGACGGTGAGTACGGATGACCCCTGAGGGTCAGCAGTTCTCCTTCAGCTGTGGCCTCTGTCCTTCCCCCTCAGATCCCATGGGGCACCTCCAGATGTCCCACGGCCACTCTCAGTGCTGTGCTGTTTTAGCAGGGGCTCAGAGCCTGCTTGCTGAGAGCAGCTGAAGTGGGTCAGTTGTGGAATGTGCTTAGTGAGCCCATTCAACAACAAATTATGTAACAGCACACTCCTAATTACGGAGCATCAGCCCACCAGAGCATCCTTCAGCAGCCCCAGAGCTCCTCAGAGCCCTGAGTGCGTGAGATGTTCTCGTTCAGTGCTGGGAGGAGGCACAGGCTCGGGGACTGAACTGCCAGGAGGGAACACTTGTGCTGATCCAAAGAGCTCTTGCTGGGCAGCATTCCCAGCAGAGCCAGCCTCTGGCAGGAGGGAGATGGCAGCTGCTGCCCATCGCACTCCTGGAGCAGCACAGCCCGACCTGAGGCATCAGATGTGCCGGCCCAGAAGCCTGAGAGAGCTCTGGGTTTCTGGAGAGGAAGTGGATTTAATGCACTGGGGCCCCCTGTGCAGTGTCCTGTGCTGTGCAGCCTCACGCTGTCATTCCTGTCAAGGCTGAACAGAATGGCTCCAGCCTTGACTGCTGGCACAGCTGTGCGTGGCTGACAGAGCCTAAGGACACTTTTGAGGCCAGATCTGATGGAGGTGTAAGTGCCTGAAGCCAAATTAGCCATGGAGGGCAGCCCCTGCTTAGCCTGGGGGTTTGCTGGGCTGTGTGTGGGCATCTCGGGGCAGGCAGCCCGTTGAGGAACACAGGGTGTATTTTTTGCTGCTAAACTGTCAGGCAGCATCTGTGAAACACAAAATGGGCTACTGGGAGATGGCAGCTGCCTGGAGAGGGAGGTGATTCAGTGTGGAGCTGGGGCTCTGACCCACAGGCTGCTCTCTCCTCCCTGAAGCCCACTCTGCTCTGTCTCCAGCCCTCACTGCGTGTCGCAGCCGGCACAAAACCTAACATAACTGCATGAGGTGGATGATGATTTAAAATGTATTCTTCCACTTCTCCAGAGGAATCCAACAAGAAGCATCCCTTCCCTTGCCCCACGTCGTACCGGACAGCCCTGACCTACTACCTGGACATCACCAACCCTCCCCGCACCAACGTCCTGTACGAGCTGGCCCAGTACGCCACGGACGCCGGCGAGCAGGAGCGCCTCCGCAAAATGGCCTCGTCCGCCGCCGAGGGCAAGGTGCGAGCACTGCCCTCCCCAGCCGGGCTGAGCTGGGGGCTGGGGGATCCCCAAAAGGCACCCAGAGAGCCCAGGGGGGGTGTTTGCCAGCCCTGTGGGGAGGTTGTCATGCCCTGTCTGCCCGCAGGCGCTGTACCTGAGCTGGGTGGTGGAGGCCCGCAGGAACATCCTGGCCATCCTGCAGGACATGCCCTCCCTGCGCCCCCCCATCGACCACCTGTGCGAGCTCCTGCCCCGCCTGCAGGCCCGCTACTACTCCATCGCCTCCTCCTCCAAGGTGGGTGTGCTGCCAGCTGCAGCTCCCCTCAGCTGGGGACTGGGCACGGGGAGCTTCTCCTGGTGACATTTGCTGTGAGAGGGGCAGATTTAGTGATCTCCGTGCATGGAGTTATCCCAGCTTCCACAGGGTCTGTGGAGAGTCGCACGCTGCAGCCAGCTGTGCTCTGATACCATCAGACTCCCTGCAGCCCTGCTCCTCTTTGCCTGTTTGCCTGGCAAGGTGGCATTTTAGGGGCTGGTCAAAAGTCACTCCTTGTGCCTGAAGCCCTGCGGTTCGGGGAAGCTCAGTGGTCCTGTGATGAGTTGAGGACAAGACAGAAGCCCCATGAGGGGCACACAGGGAGGAATAGCTGTCCCAATGTTAACATTAGGTTAAACTTCTCCCCATTCCTGAGCACAAGGAAGCAGTGTGGGGTTGCCAGGGCTCCTTCCCTGCCTGGTGCCAACACCCCTTCCCTGCAGGTCCATCCCAACTCCATCCACATCTGTGCCGTGACGGTGGAGTACGAGACCAAGACAGGCCGCCTGAACAAAGGGGTGGCCACCAACTGGCTCAAGAACAAGGTGCCTGACCAGAACGGGAGCAGCTCCCTGGTGCCCATGTACGTCCGGAAGTCGCAGTTCCGGCTGCCCTTCAAGCCCAGCACGCCCGTGATCATGATCGGGCCGGGCACTGGCATCGCCCCCTTCATCGGCTTCATCCAGGAGCGGGCCTGGCTGAAGCAGCAGGGTGAGTGCCCAGGAGCTCCCCTGGCTGGGGGCTGGAGCTGCTGCAGGACTCAGTGGGTGCCTCCAAGATGTGGCTTTGCTGCTCCTGTCGCTGCTGGGCCCAGCCAAAAGCAGAGGTGGGGCAGCAGCCGAGTGGTTTTGCCCACAGGAGGATGCTTGGTCCTTCTCTTGGCCATGGAGGATGCTTGGGGGCAGATAGAGCTGAGACAGTTCTCTGACATCTGCCACCACCGCACCTCCAAATAACTGCAGTCAAGTCACCCGGACTTGATTCTAAAGCCCGTGGCCACTTCTGGGAATCAGTCCTGAGCTTCCCCTTGTAACCAGAAGGCGTCACGCAGCTCTGTGAGCCCAGGGGAGGGGAGAGCACAGGGTTGGGGGCTGCTGGGAGTGGCAGGACAAGGGGGGGGGGGGGGGGGGCAGGGCTGGGGGCTGGCAGGGCCCAGCTGATGGGGGCTGTGTGACCCTGCAGGCAAAGAGGTGGGCGAGACGGTGCTGTACTACGGCTGCCGCCATGAGCAAGAGGACTACCTGTACTGTGAGGAGCTGGCCCGCTTCCAGCAGGAGGGAGTCCTCACCCAGCTCAACGTGGCCTTCTCCAGGGACCAGGCTGAGAAGGTACCACGCTGTTCCCCCTGCCACTTGTTCCTGCTGCCCACCCTCTCTCCCCTGGCAGGCAGGAGCACCCAGCACTTCCCCTGTCTCCCAGAGCCGTGAGCACAGCCTTGGCTTCCCTCCGTCTCCGCAGCCTGTGGTGTAGGGGCTCCGCTCCTCTCTCCTCACTCCCACCTTGTTTCCTGCCAGGTTTATGTCCAGCACTTGCTGAAGAAGAACAAGGAAAACGTCTGGAAGCTGATTGACGAGGGGATGGCTCATATCTACGTGTGCGGGTAGGTCTGGGGGCAGGACAGGGGTTTGGGGACAATGTTCCTATTCTCAGGGAAAGCAGCGTGACTCAGTTTCCCCAGCTGTGCCTCACAAGCCTTGGGAGGGTTATGCTGTCCTGGTTCAGAGGAGGGCAGGGGGGCCGGGGTGAGCACACCCTCTGTGCAGGGGGGAGGTGCCGGGGCTCTGCTGTGGTGTCTGACTCGCGCTCGCCCTTTGCAGCGACGCCCGGAACATGGCCCGGGACGTGCAGAACGCCTTCTACGAGATCGTGTCCGAGTTCGGGAGCATGAGCCAGCCCCAGGCCGTGGACTATGTAAAGAAACTGATGACAAAGGGCCGCTACTCCCTGGACGTGTGGAGCTAAGAGCGGGGCTGGCGGGGCCGGGGCGAGAACAGGTCCCCAGGCGCGGGCCAGGGGAGCTGGGCAGAGCCTGCTCGCCCACGGCTGCTGTGGGTGACGGTGTCGTCCCCAGCCCGCGGCTACCCCGGTGTCGCTCCCAACCCCTCCTGGGCCGCAGCAGCCCCTCGGGGCAGGCTGTGGAGCCGGGGGAGTGGAAAGGGTTGAGAGGGGCAGGGGGGTAGCTCCGGCTGCTGTCTGGGTGGCACCGGCACCTCAGGGCGCACCCCGTGGCACCAGCGTTTGCCTTGAGGCCAGGGCCATCAGGGGCACGGCGGCCGTGGGGCAGGAGGGACGGACACGCTGCCAGGGAGCTCTGGGCTCCTTCCCTGAGCACGAGGGGTGGGGCTGGAGCCCACCCTGGCCCGCAGGGACAGCAGAGGGGTGCGGGGGCTGGGCTTGAGGCTTTGCTTCCCTCCTGCCACCCCTGCTGGCCCATCTGTAGGGTGTGGGGCTGGCAGCTGGCTCTGGGCACAGAGCTGTCCCACGGCCCCAGCACAGCCCGCTCCATTCCCGCTCCAGCACCAGCGGGAAGGGGGTGGCTCCTCTTCCCTCGGGAACACGCCCGGTTTGGGAGGCGGGGTCGCCATAGGGCCCCGCTCGCTCCCCGGGGCCCGGCAGCTCCCCTGAGCCCAGCCCCTCCCTCACGCCGTGTACGGTCATTTTTTAAATAACTGTTTTTATTTTGAACATCTTTGTGATTTAAGCATGGAGAAAAAAAAAAAAAAACCAACAACAAAAACCCCAGACTTTCAGGCTGTCCAATGATTGTAAATTATTTAAATACATTTGCCCTTGGAATAAAAATACTGTGTCTGGAGTTTGCTTCCTGCATTCTCTCTGCTCAGCCAGAGGGAAGAGGGAGGCAGGAGGAGCAATGGATGGTAACTGAGAGGAAATTTGGGGATGTGGTGGCAGCTCTGGGTTTAGGCTGAGCTGGGGGCAGCCCCTCTCCTGAGTGGGGGGCTTTGGGAGGGGAGGGAGGATGGCAGTGGGGGGCTCTGGACTGGGGTGCAGCTGTGCCCAACCTGCTCTTTGGTTCTTCCAGAGCTCCCGCGGCTGGTACAGGATGTCTGTTCCCCACCTGCAGGTCCTGCTGGGCTCCTTGGGTGGCCACAGCTTGTGCAGGCTGGGGTGCCACAGGAAGGAGCCCCCCCTGCACCCCAGGCTGGTGGAAGGGCACAGGGAGATGACTTTTCATAGAATCATGGGCTCATTTAGGCTGGAAAACCCCTCCAAATCATTGAGTCCAACCCTTAACCCAGCACTGCCAAACCCACCACTCAACCATGTCCCCAGGTGCCACATCTGCACGGCTTTTAAATCCCTGCAGGGATGGTGACTCCACAGCTGCCTCTGCCAGGACTGGACAACCCTTTTTAGTGAAGTCACTTTCCTCAATATCCGATCTAAACCTCCCCTGGTGCAACTCGAAGCTGTTTCCTCTTGTCCTAGTGACCCCCACCTCCACCTTCCTTCCAGGGAGGTTGTGCCAGAACCCGCTTCCTGATGAACCGAAGCCGCCGAGCAGAGTGTGGAAGTTGTTCCCAGAGTGTCCCGGTGCCCCGGGGCAGCTCCTTCCCTTTATTTTCACACGTGCACCCTCAGGAGATGCCAGCCCGGGGTGCTGCTTGCACAGCTCCAGCGGGAGGCCTGGACCAGGCTCCTGCTGCTCCCACCCCTCCCGTGCCCCCGCCGCCCCTTCCCTGCGGATTGGAGGCGAGGGAGGAACTGGGGCACAGCTGGAATCCAGGGCTGTGCACAGCCCCAGTGCCCTGGGAGTGACGAGGCTGCCCCAGGAACTCTGCCTCCAACTCACAGGGGCTGCCCTGGGTGCAGGGCTGGGGAGGAAAAGGGGGAGCCTCGAGCACCCCAGGAGCCGTGTGAGGCAGTCCCTGGACGCTGCCTTGTCCCAGTGGGGTGGGGAGCACCAGCATCCAGAGAACATCCCAGTACGAGGGAGGGGAGTCCCAAGCATCCTGCTCTTTGGGTGCGGAAGGCAGCCAGGACAGCAGGTGCAGGGTGCTCCTGACTCCAGGTGAGCGACTCCAGCACGGATCCAGCCCCGTGGTGAGCACATGGACTGTCCAGGAGCAGGCCCCAAGCTCTGTCCCACACCCAGGCCTCCAAGGAATGGGATGAGACGCCAGAGTCTGGACGGAATCGAGGAGATGGGGATAGGGGATGGAGCCGGTGGGGAGAAACAGTCCAGGCCCCCACACTGCCCCACTTCAATTCTCCTTCGTGTCCTTGTTCTTGTTCTGAATCTTCTGGTGGACAACGCGGAGGGTGGTGAAGAAGTTGCCCAGGAAGAGGATGAAGAAGGGGAGGCCGCACATGAGGACCTGTGGGAGGACAGGCAGGAGTCAGCAGGAGGGACCTGCCCGGGGCCACCCTCCCAGGGCATTCCCAGGAGCCTCCCTACCTGCCACTCCTTGCACTCGGGGTGCTGGATCATGCGGAAGAGGGTGATGGCGTTGTAGAGCTGCCAGAACTGCAGGAGAGAGGGGATTCAGGGGCGCTGCTGCTTTCAGAGGCTCAGTCCCAGGCTGGCGCTCACCCAGCTGCTGCCTCTGAGTGCAAACCCCACACTGACCTTGTGCGAGGGCACTGAAACCCCACCCAGGCTCAGGGCCAGAGGGCTCCTTCCCAGAGGACCCCAGCCAGGACATCTCCCGTGTTTCAGGCCAGCTGGAGCCCAAGGGCCGTGAGGAAGCCTCAGACCAGCCTTTGGCCATCAGCCTCAACCATCTGACTGAGGAAGGACTCAATCCTTCCCAGCAGCAGCTCCAAGCTGGAGCTCAGAAGGGCTTTGGAAAGGCCTTGGAAGGGTTCTCAGCGCAGCCCCTCTGCACTTGGGTGCTCGGCCGAACCACCCCAGCTCCTCCCCACCTCACCTCCCCAGCTGCGGAGGTGGTGGGTGCCTGGGAGGGAAAGGCTCAGCATTGTTGGAAGCGTTCCCTGCCCCACCATCCTGTATCAGTGGCTGTGGCAGCCCCTGGGGCCTCTGCCATGTCCAGGCCACCGAGCACAGCCGGAACGTGGCACGTCCCGCTCCCACCCGAGGCTCTGGCATCTTGCAAGGACTGGTGCAGCCTCACCTGCCCAAAGAAGAGGAAGGGAAGCAGGAACGTGAGGCCTCTCCACATCCAGGACTGGAAGCCCTCTGCAAAGGACGAAGGTTTTTGTGAGGACCTGGGACGGGCTGGTGGGGAGGGGATGGAGCCCAGCTCCTCCAGAGGCGGAGGACAGGGAGGCTCAGTGCCCACGCTGTGCCTGGCCGGGAAGTTCCTGCCATTCCAGCCTCACTGTGGGCACTGGCAGGGGGAACAGGGGCAGGGACTCCTCATCCAACACAGGCATCTCGGCTCCAGTGGAGCTGGCCCTCAGCTCCTGCCCTCAGTGTCACAGGGGCCGGGGAGGTGACAGCCCACCGTGCCTGGGGTGTTGTTTCATGTCTGAAGGAGCTTCCTGGGGAAAGCTTGGATGCCCAGAGCCACATCCACGGCCACCTCACATCCTGAGGGAGCTGGCTGCGGGCTGGTGGTGCCAGCAGAGCAGAAGGAGGGGGACAGTCAGCCTGTGGGGTGGTGCTGCCCCATGGGAGACGCTGCTCTGGGAGCTTTGGTTTGACTTGTAGCTTTTCCTGTTCCTGCCACTGATAAGTGACCTCAAACCAAAGTGTCACCACTTCCTTTAGTGGAACCCACAGCTCCCAGTGAGCTGAGCACTAGCCTGGAGCTGGGAGGAGGCTGCAGGCAGCCTGAGACCACCAGCAAGGGGACATCCCACTTACCCACGGTCAGGTCCATGTTGTGCCTCTCCCCCAGCGCTCGCAGCCGGTATAAGCACCCGCTCTGGTAGTAATACTGCAGGAACTGCACAAAGCCTGCAAGGAGAGCGTGGCTGCTGTCAGCAGCTGCCCAGGGATCACCTTCCAGCCTCAGCATCGTCCCACAAAGGCCACCCGAGGCCAAGGGAACCGCCAGGTGAGCTGAGAGCTGTGAGCAGCTGCAGCCAGCTCTCCACGTGCTGCAGAGCTCTGCAGGCGCTCAGCACCTGGGGCTCAGTCCCTGTCCCAGCACACGTGGCAGCACTTACTCTGGTACATGGAGAAGGAGAGAAACTGGTTCCTGAACATCTGGTACATGAGCCCATCTGGCCTGCGGAGAGACGGTGCTGCCTGGGGGACGTGGGGCAGGGAGGGGACAGCCAGCCCTGTCTGTCCCACAGCCCCTATGGCCCCTTGGCCAGAGCTGCCCACAGCCCAGGCAGCCCCCCACGGGACAGGGGACACAGACTTACCACGTCAGCATGACACCTGAGAGGAAGGTGGAGATGTAGTGATGGAAAACCCACCAGCCCTTGATCCTGGAGGGCGGACACAGAGAAGCGGTGTCAGGTCTGGAGCGTGAATCCAGAGCCAAAGGCACCCCAGGAGAGTGGAGCAGCCCAGCCCCAACCACCCCACAGCTCCCAGGGCTGGTTAGGAAACGGAGGAGGACCCAGGGCCTCGGGGCCGGGCAGCACCAGGGCCCTTCCAGCTCCACCTTCCCACGCCACCTCCGCACGGGAGGTTCCTCCTGCCCCGCTCCTGCAGCTCCCAGCAGGGTTTGCCACACACCCTGAGTAGGAGGGAGCTGCTCCCCTGTGACGGGTCCCGACTCCCCCAGCCCTGCAGAGAAGGCCCAGCCCCCTGCACGCCCCTCCCCGGGCCCAGGGGACTCACTTGGAGCCGTTGTTGATCAAGATGCTCTCGCGGATGGTGAGGGTGCAGTAGTACCACACCAGGAGGAAGTTAAAGACGGCGTCTGTCACCCTGGGTCACACAGAGTGGGGTGTAAAGGCACGTGCTGGGGACACAGGCACCGTGACAGCCCGTGGGACACCCACCCCCAGGGCAGGGACCTGCTCCTCACCACCCACCGTGGCCACAAAGGCCACCCCACCTCCAGGGCAGTGTCCAGATGCTTTACCAGCATCTCCTGTTCAGCTCTGGACATTCCAGCATGGGAGAAAAGGACAGGGAGGCCCTGGGAGAAGATCTCTGCCCAGCACCGAGACAGACTCACCTGGAGTTGAGGAGGAACCGACAGGAGAAGGAGACAATGAGTAGGATGATGGTGAGGTAGAGCTTGAACTTCTCGTACTCATCTTTATACGCAAACCTGCAGGGAAGCACAAGGACAGCCTTGGAGCAAGGGGGCTGCTGGAAGTTTGTGTCCTCCCATCCCACCTGGCTGGGTAGAAGTGATGTTCTGTTGGGAACCTCTGGGACACACTCGGGGAAAAAAACCTTGCCTTGGGTGCATTTCTGAGAGCAGAGAACACCAGGCTGCTTCCACACAGCTGGGACACCTGTGAGCACCCCAAACCACCCCAACCTGGTGGGTGGCCCTGGTGGGGAAGCTGGGCAGACTGGGATCTGCACAGGTCTCCAAGGGGAGGATTGGGGAACACAGGGAGAGGGGACACAGGCTCGTGGCTGGGCACCTCTGCCATGGAAAAGGCTCTCATGGGCCAAACCCAACTTTTGGTGTTTTCCCAATGGAAGAAGAGGGGACAACACTTTCTGTCTGTCCTGGAAGTCCCTAACAGGGTGGAAACATGGATACAGCTTAGGTGAAGGATCCTATTAACTCATC
This sequence comes from Struthidea cinerea, assembly GCA_013397865.1. Classification (NCBI taxonomy): domain Eukaryota; kingdom Metazoa; phylum Chordata; class Aves; order Passeriformes; family Corcoracidae; genus Struthidea; species Struthidea cinerea. The sequence continues at coordinate 30,728 of VZTI01001223.1, read as the reverse complement.
AGAGCTAATGGTCCATCCCAGCCCAGCAGCAGCAATGTGGGGGGAGCCAAGGATTTGGCTGATTCTTGGGAAATGATGCAGAAAACAGCTCGGGAAGGGAATCTACACCAGGTGAGCCAAGCCAGCCCCGTGTCTGCCCAGGAGGAGCTGTTGGTCCTGGTGCCAAGGGGATCCCGAGCCAGGAAAATCAGAGGTGCAGCAAGGAGGGGCCTTACTTGGCCTGTTTGCTGAGCAGTGTCACGTTCACGTTGCCGAGCACCAGACTCAGGTACAACCTGGGGAGAGAGCAGAGCGTTAGGACAGGGACCTGCCTGTGGAGCTGTCCCCTCTTGTGCCACCAGCAGGGCCAGGGATGAGCCAGGAATGAGCCCCCAGGTGTTTCCACTCAGAGCTGCCAGGCACAAACCCTCTGGAATCCCCTCCCACGGGCAGGGGGATGGGTGGGGGAGCACACACCGCACCTCCCACAGGCACTGGGGTGTTCACCGGGGCTTCCCCTGGAGCACAACCACCGCCCCAGGGTGGGTGAAGGCCATGAGCAGGAAGAGGACTGAGGGGCAGCACTGCTGGCTCCTGCCCAGGCGTCCTTGGGGAGCCCAAGTGGAGCAGCACAGCTGTGACACCGCCAGGAGCAGGGTGACATCTCTGGGGTCTGTGCCTGCGGCGTTACAGCCACAGGGATGCGGAGGGCGGCCCTGGTGTCCCACGCGGAGCTGAGGTGCCCTCTCACCCGTTCTTCTTTGGCAGATAGGCCTCCATCTCAAAGAACACGTTCTGCCTCTCTTTAATCAGGCTCTGGGTCTCTTGGATGGACGCTTCCTGCTCGGGAGTCGCTTGGGCTTTGCATCTGGGGAGGGAACACAGGCGCTGGCATCAGGAGAGCCTCTGCAGTGTGATCAGCACGTGCTGGCACTCCACAGGTGACTGGCTCGGGCAAGGACACCCCAAGGACAGGGAGGGTGGACGGGAGGCAAGTCCGCAACTCCATCTGCAGGGCGAGCTCCTCTGTCAGGCTGGGATGTTGCTCAAGGGAGCGAGGTGAGGCCAGATGGGTCTCTCACCCTCAGGAAGGATGGGGAGAGCTTTGTGCAGGAGGGGAGCACTTCATGGTACCTGCAAAGCCCTTGCAAGCTCTGAACTGCAAATGGGGCACAAATCAGGGCAGAGGAAAGGGGGGCTGGGGAAGATCAACCTCCCCGCAGCACTTGGCTGCAGAGGTTTGCATTTGAGACATGAGGTGAGCTCAGCAGCCCTGTCCTTGCTGCTCTCCCCTCCTGTGCTGTCACAGAGCACTGACTCACTTTTTGAGGGAGAGCGACAGCTCCTTCAGCCGCTTCTTCTGCCGGGCGATGGAGCTGGAGATCCCATCCTGGAGCTTGGTCAGCTCCTCGAGTTTCTGCTTGTACAGCTTGTGGTTGTCCTGGGAAGGAGAGACCACCACACATTAGAGCTGCCTGCCCAGACACCCCTGGCCTTGGGTCCTCTATGATGCTTCTGTTAAAAAATATCCTTAATTTCACCTGTGCAGCTGCTGGGTGAGAGGAGGGGTGGCTGCAGAAGGCCAGGTGTGTTTGGGGACAGCCTGCAGCCAGCCCTGCTTCCATGGGGATGCCCATCCCCAATCCCAAGCAGGCTATCCACAGGATGTTCCCATGTTTGGGACACCAATGACTGCACTCAGCAGATGGGAAAGATTTGGGAATAAATGCTGTTTGGGCCAGGGTACAACAGTGGCAAGAGCAGTGGCTTTGAGTGCTGGGACAGGACGAGCGGCTCTTTGTGCCTCCAGGTCTCTCAGCCCCAACTCGTGGCTTTGGGGCTCTACTTGAGCACCCTTGGGAAGCTGGAAGGAGCCTGTCAGTGAGCTGGACAAAGAGGATGGGCTCCCAGCAGGGCTGCAGCCAAGTGCCCGGTAACCCAACCGCACCTGGATAAGGCGGATGCATTTCTCCACTATATTTAGTAAGGAAAGGGGAGAGCTGCTGGATCAATGCTGCTGCTTGTCCAGGTCAGCTGGAAAACAGCCTCACCTCGGCCACAGCAGCCTGGACACCACTTCCAGCAGGGAATTACATGCTGCTCACAACAACCGTTGGACTAGACCTTGGCACACACAAGTTTTAACCTCTGTAGCTCTTATCGACCACTTGATCACCAGATCTTAAGGTTGTTCCCAAAGGAGAAAGGTGAAACCAAGAGCAGAGGAGGGAAACCTTCTCCCTCTGGTGACAAGCAGCGGCAAGGAGGGAAAGAATCCCAGATAGCCCCAGCTCCACAGCAGTGATTTATGTCCCTGATTTATCCCAGGACATTCCCTGCTTGACCATCAAGCTTTCCTGCTGCCATCTAGAGCCACCTCCTTCTGGCTCTGGAGTTAACTGTGAGCAAGGGGCTTTTGTGACAGGTCCTTCAGCCGTGCCAGCATCCGAGCTCCACGCTCGGAGACAGCCCGGGACCTCAGGTTTCCAAAGGGAAGGGCTGGCGCTGCGTGGCTGCACGCAGGGCTCGAAGTGGGCGACCCGGGACATCCACGCAACCCTTATGGAGCAAGAGGAGGTTTCTCAAAGCCTCCCTTGCCCCAGATCTGGGAACAGCAGCGACGTGTCCGCAACAACATCCGCTTCGCCCCGCTCCCGGGGGGGAAGGAGGGGGAAAGGGAACGGGTGCAGCTGCAGCCGAGTGACCTGAGCGGCAGCGGAGATGGTTGGCCAACCTTTCCCTTGGGTGACCCAGTGTGAGCTGAACCCTGCCCACTCCTTCCCCGGCAGGCAGCGCCCTGGGGATTACACAAAGCAGATGGAAGCACCTCTGATACCAGTCACCTTCCTGGCACGGAGCCCCCGGCCATCCCCCGCGGGGACAGGCTATGGCAGTCGGGACAAGGTGCCTGGCCGAAGCGTGCCTGGATTCCGGGAGACCTCGGCTCCGCTGGCCGGTTTCCCTGCGGGGCTTGGGGCTCCGGGCTGCCCCGAGCCGGGCTGAGAGGAGCGATAAGGAGTGAAGCGGCACCTGCGCACCTCGTCCGGCCGTGCCACGCCAGGCAGTGCCGCTCCCAGCTGGAAAACCGGGAGATGTGAGGTCTCCACGCCACGTCCACGGCGGGCCGGGGCATCAGACCGGGGTACCCCGCTCTTAGCGAGCCCCGTGCCCCGGCACAGCCTGGCACCCCTGCCCTGCTCCGAAACGCTTTGCCCCAAGGCACAAGGCTCGTACCCGAGGGCTGGGACTCGGACTCCAGACGGGAGAGCCCGGCTGCTCGCGGTACCCGCTGGGGATGCTGCGGGGCACCCGCGGGGGATCCCCACGGTGCCGGTAACCCCGGCGTGCTCCGCTCGGCCGGAGCGCTACCTCGGCCCCTGCCCGGGGGTGTCCCGGGCCCGGTGGTACCTGGATGCGCTGGTAGCCGTCCTGCAGCTCCTCCCACTCGCGCAGGCACTCGGCGNAGCAGCGGGCTGTGTGAGGTGTAGCGGGGCCTCCTTTATTCTGTGTTTCGCTCTACATCGGAGCCGAAAACGCGGAATTGCCATAAATCGCAGCCCGTCCCCGGCAGCAGCGGGCTGTGTGAGGTGTAGCGGGGCCTCCTTTATTCTGTGTTTCGCTCTACATCGGAGCCGAAAACGCGGAATTGCCATAAATCGCAGCCCGTCCCCGGCAGCACCGGGCTGTGTGAGGTGTAGCGGGCTCGCTCTCAGCTCGGGCAGCTCCCGGGGTGCATTCGCGGCCCTGGCCGTGCGTGTCAGAATGACGAACCCAAACGCACCACTAAGTCCCAAACACAGAGTGCTGCAAAGCCCGGGAGTGCTTTATCTGTCATGTTTTATTTTGTGATGTCAGAGAACAGAATTCGGGGTGCTGTAAGAGAGAGGACGGCACTGAGTTTAGGTTTCACGTGACAGCACTGAAGCTTTAAAATTACCAGCTGTGCCCAGGGGTTTGGTTGTAGGATTAGAAGACAACAAATGGGCAGGTTGGTGTTGTCAACAATCCAGCCAGCAAGTCAGTGAGAGGCCATCATATCTGTGGGTAGCTGAGAAGGCACTCACAGGGCACAGGGACTTCTGAAACAGGGACATTCTGCAGTCACCTCTCCAGGCTGGAAGTGGGCACAGACTCCAAATTTACTCCAAATTTACATTCCAGACCATGGATAACAAACCTTTACAGAGACAACCCTATTGAGTGCCCCACAGCTGTGGTCATCATCCCCTTTGCTTACCAAAGAGTTGAGCTGTGTCTAATGGGGCCACATCCTGCAGGACTTGAATCCCCCAAACTGCCACCTCCTACAGCCCGGGTGAGTCCCCCAGAAGGCTCCAAATCTTGACCCAAAATGACATGGCGCTAAAGAGGAAAGCTTTTCTGTTACATTTGGGTCTTTTTTCGCACCGCATTCAGGTAACTTTCTCCCCAGAAAGGGGAAGGGAAGTGGCTTTCCCTGCGGGATGTTCTCTGTCAGTAATTTGGTCCAGAGATATCTGTGACTGGGGCCCCGTAGATTTGGGTCTCCCAGGCTGAGAGCTGTTCCACAAAGCCCGGGTGTGGTCTCACGTTCATTTGGCATTTCAGAAGGTATTTCCAAGCTCTCTGTAAACAGAAGGAAAGTAAAGAAGTGTTAGGAATCGAACAGAAAGTGACTCTCGGGTATTTTCACAAAGCAGCTACACTTCAGTCAACACAGCTTTGTATTTGCTCCCTGTGCTGGACAGCAAGAACCTGCTGAGAGGAGTTTGGCTACCAAAGTGGGGACAGGTTGGATCCAGAGGTGGACTTGAGAGAAGCCTGTCCCCTTCACGCTCTGCTCTCCTGGATATGAGGACATCTCAGGCTGCTTTCACTACCTGTCAGGTATCTTGTCTTATTTTACTCCTGATGGAGCAGAGCAATGCAATCCTGGATTTTCTACCCTAAAATGCTGTTCCTTCCACAGATGATAAGCAAAGCAGTGAAGTATCAGCTATAAAGGTTATAAAGCAACAAAGGTTATCACATTTTCGGATTGGTGTGACCTGATGTGGCAGAGCAGTTATGACCCTGCAGTTATCCCACTGTATTAATTACAGCCATCTTAATTATTCGTTAGCTCCAAGTAATCACCTAGAAACTCTGACACACACAGGGCAGGTCCACCAGCATTACTCCAGCTGCATCCCTGGGTTTTCCTGTCATCTTCCTGCTCATAAAAGAGCTTGCCCCCTGCACTTGGAGGGTTGATTAATTGTAATGAGACCAAAGGTCAGCAGATAGTGCTCCATTGGTTTGTTTTTCTAATCTTGCTGATTCTGCAGGCTCTGAGGCTGATCTTCCAATATTTACTCCTCTGGGTCCACAGTGTGGGTGTCTCTAGTTCCCCTGGACTCAACAGATCTCCTCACATGTTGATCACTAATAAAATCAGGGGCTGCACATCCCAAGTCTGCCTTGCTTTTGCCTTTTTGGAAGCTTTCAAAGATCTTTGCCTGGATTGGCTAGAGGATCACATGGGAATCTGTTGCACTGCTTTTGTCTGCAAGAGACAAACTTGTCTGCCAGGGTAATCCCCCAGGAAAGCTTTCCCCAGCCAACAGTGGGCAAGCACTGCCTTGTCAACCTTCCAACCTTTTCTCTTTTTTTTTGGCATTTAATAAAACGCTGAGACCAACCTGTTGATGCCAACTGAGAGGAATGGCAGGGCTCAGCCTTTGACTTTTGCACTGCCACTGGAAGCACATTCTGTGATTCAGTGTGTGAGTGGCTGGTTATCAGCCTGCAGGAGCAATCACAGCCCTGTTAGTGCAGGGACTGAACCGTGTCTGAGCCCTGCTGGCACCCTCAGCTTCTAATTACCCACTGGCACACAGCCATGGAAAGAGCTTTCCTCTACGTTGGACGTGTTTGCACAAAATCAATCACCTTATTAGATACAGACCCAGCTTTAGTGAAGTTTGGATCAATCCTTTCAAGCTCCCGAATGTTCCAAACAAGGGTGAGATTTTTAAGGAGAGGCTGGTCGGTTCCCAAGGGAACTCTCCTGCTCCATGTTGGGAAGCACCAGGAGATGATGCCTGTGTGGTATGCAAAGGGAGAAAGGCCTGGCACCAGGGCAGAGGCCACCAAGTTCTTGCACAGCCAGGCCATTCCCAGCCATCCTTCATTCATTTCTTTCATTTTTCAGAGCTATGGAACAGCCTGTGCTGGCCATCTAACCTGTACATCCCTCCTGGGCAAGTATTATCCCATTCCTGATTTCTATACAGGAGTGTCTGTGGGAGGAGATTGCTTCTGGAGGAATAAAATAGGATTTTGGAAGAAGTCAGTGCTGAAGTCAATGGTAAATGAGAGCCCTGCAAACACTGGGTTCTGAACTTCCCTGTAATGCCCTGGAATTAAGACATGGGATTAACTGCAGTAGCTTCCACTCTTTTCCTCAAATCCAGGAGAGAAATACCATGTTCTGTATCCACAGCTTTACTTTAGCTAAGTAGGGAAAACAAAAATATCACAGGTTCTAGAGTAAGGACTCACAGATCCAAAATCACACCTAAGCCACCCCCTTAATGGTCTAGAGAAGGTGCAATCCCAAATCATAGAATCAGTTCCATTACCAGGTGGATATTGTGCATGAAATCACAGAGAATGTCTTACTACTACAGTGATGGGGCTTCAGGAAGAAAAACAAGTGCAGAGACAGTTTCTGTGGGGACTGTGCGAGTGACATACCTGCAGGGAAAAGCGGCAGGAATGCATCAGATAGGCCATGGTGACTGTGCTGCACCGGCTTATCCCCAGGCTGGAGAACACCAGCACTGCTCCCACGTCCAGCTGAGCATCTGAGGCAAGAAATGCCAGTCACAAATGAGTGATCTGGGAAATGGAGCTTCCTGTGGCAGAGTCAAGCACTAATTCAGTGACAGCTGACAGGGGGGCTGCAGCCTGAGCGACAGGAGCCCTCAGGAACCCTGACAGCAGCAGATGGGCACTGCCAGCTCCCATTTCTGTAAGCATTTGCCTTTCTTAAAAATCCACAGTTAAAACACGGCCTCAAAGAGCAGCACCAATGACAATGACCCATCTTCATTACACATCAGTGTCACCTTCACATCAGGGATCTGAGGAAAAGTGGCCTTTCATGACCTGTCAGCTGTGGTCAGCATCACAAACTCTCCCCAGACAGGTTTAAAGGTATTGAAATTTTATTTTGCGTGGAAGGTTGCATATTTAATTAATAACCTTTTAATTCTTTCTCTCCCTCTCTAGACAGAATGATGTTTTTTAAAATATTAGCAACTGAACTCCAGAATTCATGGAGCAAAGCCTTTTCTTTTAGTGTTGTCAAGATGTTTTGCTTGTTCATTTTTTTCCCCCAAGCACTAAACCAGCATTTTAAAACTTATTTCTATTGTGAGATACGAGTTCTGTCCTAAGATCTGAGTAGAACTGGCCTCACTCCAACATACACCTGGCATGAGGACATGCACACTCCTCTTGGAGTATGTGGAGAGCTTTAGTCTCGTGTTCTAGTTTGAGTAATCAGCTCTCCACTGCCAAGTAAACAGTCCCACTATCAGGTAAACAGTGTAAGACTTCCACAAGTGCAGCTAATAGACTCTTGCAGCCTGGTTTGGAAACAGCCACAAACTACGTGTGATGTGAGAAGGAAACTTCTGAAATACTACTGGGAAAAAGCATGAGGCATACTGAAAGGCAAGTAAGTGAATGTCAACGTTTAGGTGCACCAAATAATGAAATTCAGTTCAGGACTACAAAATTATATCCTCAAATGTTTCTCTGCGTGCAGTTGTGATGTCTGATATTGTACTTGGATTAAGGTCTGTGGGGACAGGGTGGTCTTTTGCTTCTGGCTCTGTCCAACCGAGCTCAGCAGGGCCTTGGTCTGTGGCAGGTGTTATTTGATAAGCATGATAAAAGATAACACCATTGTTGGACAGCATCAGGATGGAGCTGCAGGAGCCGTGTCTGCCGTGCAGCTGCAGGCACTGAGCTGCAGAGTGTGTTTTTTCTTGCCCTGTCTGATGTTATCGGCTGAAGGCAGGCTGATGCTGTCCAACCTGAAAGTCTTCCTGGCCCTACAGTGGGTCTGCACTGCAAATCACAAAGATTATCAATGCCTCGTGCCGAGTGCTCTAATGTGTGTCACACTCTGGTTCAAATAAAGCTCTGGTGGCTGAAGATTTGGGCTGGTGAGAGTCAAAGGGCTGTTGCAAAGGAACAAGAGGGAATCCAATGAAGCCCTGGTAGACACCCTACAGCAAAGCTTTTTCAGATTGGGTGGAAAGCTTCCTGTTATCAGAGTGAGGTATCCTTTAAAGTGAGCAGGGACATCAGAGTCAGATGCCCTGTAAAATCTCCTCTCTGTCCATCAGGCTGGTTAGTGAGGCAGCTCTGGTACCCATCAGGGTGTGGGCTTGCTTACCCTCCTGTCTGGGCTTCCTGTCACTCCCATCTAATATCCTACAGTGAGCAAGGTCTCAGGAATTCCAGATCACGATCCACTCACCTATGAAATGAGAAATGGTGGGGAAGGAAGAAAAAAGATCTGCTTCGAGTGAATCTGGAACAGATACATGGAGGGATTTACCTTCTTCTGCAAACCTGGGAAAAGAGCACAGAGACCATGTGGAGCAGAGAAGCAGCCTTGACAAGATGTGTTTGTTGGAGGCAAGGCGATCACTTTGTTTGCTGTTACGTGTGTGAGTTTTTCATCATCGTCATCATTAACAGGATAAGGGATTTGTTATGGTGAGACACAGAGATGTTTGTAACACAGAACCAGTTTAATCACTGATTTTCCATTTCAGTGGTATCAGCATTGATGTCTGAACCTGCAGCTGAGAGATAAATGAAAACAGATGAACTGAAAGCAGGTGTGCTTTCACAGAGTGTGTGCTGGCAGTTTTGTGGAGCCCCCCAGTTCACTTCATGTGGTTTTCTATGGCAGCATCTCCTCCTTCCACAGACTCAGAGAACTCACGGGGTAAAACATTGGTGAGGAATTTCCAAAATGTGAAAGCACATCATGTAGAGGGCATGGGAATACTACCCACAGTGCAGAGACATTCCTCGGAGGCCAAAAGCATGATAAGTATCTGCTGGTGCACATGTCCTGGGGTGGGTAACTGGATTTGTTACTTTGTTTGGGCCACCACCTTGAGAAATGTCACTGGGTTTTTCACTGTGTGGAACTGCATTTCCAGCAAGGCCTGCAGACTGAGCTGACTGGTCACGGACAGAGTAGGTAAGGAAGGAAGCCCAAAAATGTGACATATTGGTGATTTAGCTTTTACACGGATGTGTTTGTAAGATTTTGCTCCGAAAGCTATTCGGAGATACACGTTTTCTCTGAAGAGTGGTGGTATGGGATAGACTTGAAATACCCAGGGCTTCCCAGTCCTCCTCTTACCCAATCCGCCCGTGGCATGGTCAAGGGCTGCAGGACTGTGTTGCTGTTGTCCTAACTCTGGAGTAGGAATTAGAACTGGAATCTGCACAGAGGTTTCCTTGGAAGGCCACAGACACTGACTCCTCTGCCAATAAACTCTGTGTCACCTCATTTTCTCACATCACAGACACTGGTGAGGGTAAGCCTTGAACAGTTTAACTTACAGTGTTACAGGCTGTTCACAGACGTTGACCAGTGCTTTGATCTTCAGATCTCTCTGAATTTTTTTGTCACTGGCCTGCTTGAAATTGCCCATATATAACTTTTCAGGCAGTATTTCTACAGGGTATGGCTGGAAGGTGTCTAGCTCCTGCCAGAAAGAAACCACAGGCTCAGGTTAGAGAGTGTCTTTGCTCCCATTAGCTCGATAAGTTCTTAAACAGAAGTCACATGAAGAATTGAACAGGCACTTAGTCAGCAGCCCATGACACATTTTAGTGTAATTCAATCACCTGGATTTGCTGTATATTGAAGTCTTTGCTAGTTTTACCGAGAATAATTTACAGCCTCACTGTTGTTGTGGCATTACTTGAAGCAAATCCTAACTAAACAGGAGGTGGAATATATCCTTTCCATTGTCTGGAGAGGCTGCAGCATGACAGATTTCAATTGATGTTCTCCCTGGTTACTGTTTGCAGGGCTAAATGAAATCACCTGCCACCTGCAGAGCTGCAGGTGCTCTGGAGTAGCACAGCACAAATCTGCAGCTGCATCTGGTGTCGGCAGCGTGGAGGCTGAGAAGGAAAACACATGAGTAACCAACAGTGCCTTGACATCCCTAAGGGGCACTTGGATACTGCTCCAGGAGCACAAAGGAGCAGCTGAACAATTTAAACCACCAGCAAACGGCTTAAACTGAGAGGCAAGGAGGTGTCCTGTGTCCAGCTGAGTCTGAGGGGGAAGCTCAGCAGTGAGTTGCCCTTCACATGGCAGAACAAAGTGAATCGATTTTCTCTCCTGTGCTGTAGCATCCATAGGTTAGCGCTGTGTCATGGGCTATGTCCCTGGGAACCAGAAGGGAACAATGGAAACAAAATACACCTTGGAATGAACTGCTCCTTTGTCCAGCACCTTCTTAACCTCCCCTGCCTGCCCTAAATGTGAAATAAAGGGTAATTGTTTCTCATCAGCTAAATAGATTGATGTTTATAGGTGAAACCAAGCAATTAGGACACCAGTGTTTGAGTGGATGGCTGTTTTCTTCCTGGGCCTATCAAAACAAGGCACCAGCACTTGCTTTGTGGCCCTTCCCGATGAAAAGACATGGATCACAGTGCTTGGTAGGAATTCTACTTCTGTTTGAAAGCATCTGCTGTGTACTATGCCAGATAACCACGTGTGAGAGAGGAGCTTGCTTCTTTTCGTCATTTGCTACTGTTTGTTCAGTTATCTGTACTCTCCACAGGCCAGTTTCGGGGTTATCAGGGAAACATTCCCAGGTTGTTTCCATGAGCTTCCTTTCACGAAATAGAAGAGGAAAAAGTGTGGCTGTAAAAGAATCAGTGGTGAGACTCAGGGCAAGCACAGTAACTCAAATTACATTTAATTCCTTTGTCTGAAATTACTGTGACACCAGGTTTGCAACACCACCTAACTTGAATTCACCAGCCATCATCAGTTGAATACGAATGTCTTCTACTTGCAAATCAGTCTCATCTCACCTGAGGCATCCACAGCGTCTTCTGGCACTTCAGGAAATGGTAACAAGCTGAAAAACGCTTGTATCCTCCCTTCAGGAGGAGCACGGGGTGGCGGGTGAAGTGCTGCAAGTTTCTGGCATGGTGTAAGGCATCTCCTTCCCCAGTATCTAAAGAGACCAAAGAGCTGTTTGCCAGGCAGGTTCAGTGTCTCCGTCTGCCTCCCTGATTCCCACAGCAAATCCCTTTTCATTCCATCTAATGCTCTGGAGAAAACTTTGTTAAAAGCTCAGCTTATTCTTTACTTGTTGCTGCAGGTCAGTTACAGGTGGTGCTGCTTTTCACCTCTCATCCTGATCTTTTGTTCCTCTCCTGGTTTCTTTTGTAGGTCTAGATTTTTTTTTTTTCTCTCCCTGTTTTTCTTTGGGAAATGCTTGTAATAAGTTCCCATAATAGGGAAATTTTATTAATTTAAATTTAATAATATTAGTTTTATGGAGGCCCTTTTCTTTAGTCTGCTTTAGGAAAACGGGGAAAAAGGAAGTGTCTTAAATTTTTCACAAATGTTTTAAACAATCTCCTCAGTGAAGTAAATTATGTGAGATGCCTGCTCCTCCTCCTCCTCCCAAGGAATCCATCCTGCTTCCCTCTAGCTATGTCTGCTTTAGAAATAGATCAGCACAATAGAAACCCAGTTCTGATTCTTCACACCTTCCCTTTACTGCCTCACCACTGAGCATTTAGAAACCTTCTTGCTTTATCCATTCCCCTTACACCCCCACTTTTTTTTTTTTTAAATTTTAAAAAGTGATGTAAATCTTTGCTAAAACTCCTGTAGCCTTTGTAAAGCTCAAACAAATATACAGAAGTAGTTCTGCCCACAGCAGAACTCCTTGCCAAAGGATGTGTGAAAGCCAAACACTTCCATGGTTCAAGGAAGACTGAACAATGATATGGAAAAGTTTCCAGTGCTTCACATTTCTTGGTGAACTCCATCAAATCACCACCCCCATCAAAGGTAAGTCTTTTCAAATATCATGAAGTGAAAGCCTTTTGTGACCCTCAAAGAAGGAAATACTCACTCTGGGAACACATGGAACCTGAGCTGATGGTTTCAGGCTCTGAAGCAGCACTGCTCCCTGAAAGGCAATCGTTGGACAAGCCAAATCTCAGGGAAATGTGGCAAAAAAAAAGAGAACCCATTCCTCACATGCAACAAGGAGCTTCAGAGGATCATCCACAGATGGGAAACCAGGGCTGCCAGGATGCTTTGAAATAAAACCTGGATTTTTGAAGCCTGAGAACATGCACAACACAGTGAAAAAACAGGCAGAGCCCAGTTTTTCACATAAAACTGGGAACATTTACATCTCTTCCAATAAGCTCATAAAATTCAATGAGGAATGGGAAGAATCTCTATGCAGCAGTGACATCTTGACTGACACAGGTCACACGTACCTGTTTCTTTCTTCTCCTTCTGATTGTCACTGCAGCCCAAAAAGCCGGTGTCTTCGTCATACACCACGCAGTATTTGACATAGTCCAGCTCCTCAGGATTCGGGATCAGATACTCCCCCTCAGGATTCTACCAAAATCACAGAGGGATTCCATCAGGAGCGCGGCTCCACTCTTCTCTGGTGGCATCGACGCTCCTGACATCTTGCAAGTTACAACTCTCTAGCTACGTGTTGGGTTTGTACGTGTGGGTGGACACGACACTGACAGCCCCGGTTAGAAGTCAGGGATGATGCAAATCACGCTGATTGCTCCATCGGCAGCAGCGATGCAGATGCCAGCACCGTCCTTGTGAGGGAAGGCTACACTGCGTGAGTCCTTGTGCAATGTTTTTCCTGATATTCAGCTCCTATGTGCCAATCCTTCGGGCTGCTGGAGCCACCTCGGCTTTGTGACAGAATACATCCCCCCAGTGGCAGCCGCGGGGCACGGCTGAGGCAGGGCAGGGGCTGGGACATTTCCCGTGGGTTTCAAACCAGTTTTGGCTTCCTGCTGATTGCTAAATCCAGGGACGGTTCACGCAAACAGCAAGCCCCTCACCCGTTCAATCCTTTGGGCTGTAATAATGTGGCTCGCATCGAATTCACGCTGAGAACGGGCATCTGAAAAAAAAAACCCAACCAAGATAGAGCAACTGGCTTTTAAAGGTGGAATCCTATTTGTATTTTGGCAGTGGGAATTCAGACACTGGCATCACTCAGAAAAAGAGATTTGGGGATGTGGCACTTGGCGATATGGTTTAGGGGTGGTTGTGGTGTTGCTGGGTCAGCTGTTGGGCTGGATGATCTTGAAGGTCTCTTGACGATTCTGTGATTTGTTTTTTATAGAAACTGAGGCCTTCTGGTGTGGGTAAAACAAACTCCAGGGCTGATGTGAGTCTGTGTGTAATACCACGTGATAACCAGCAGTGTTAGTCCTGACCCAAGTGTGCTCCTGCAGCATTCCCAGCATCAGTCCTGTACTCTGACCTCTGCCCAGCAGCTCTGCCTCTGCTGCTCTGGGGAGAGGGGCACTGGAAAGACCCCAACCCCACTCCCAAACTGGCTGACTCCCTTACCAAAATATTTAATGACATTGCAATCAATATCGGGCACCCTTTTGGGGGTATTGGCACTATGCAAAATGGAAGTGGTTATCAGACTTTTTGTGTAATTGTTGAGAAATCTTGTCCAGCTCTAACACCTTTGGGAGCAGCAGGGGAGAGTGTGTATCCATGGGACTGATCAGAGCACGGTGAGTTGGACATGAGGAAAGCCGAAGCAGCACCAGGTCACGGCACCTGAAATGGGATGGGAGGAAGGTCCCAAGTGCAAGGCCCCAGAAATGACGAGAAGTGATGTGTGTGCTTTTCCTCACGAGCCCTGTTGGCTCAGGATATCTGCCCGGGCTGAGCACAGTGCCTGGCTGCAGGCAGGGGCAGGGACAGGCAGGGGGAGACAGCAGCAGGCAGGGTGAAGCAGGGACAAGAGCAGGAACTGGGGCAGACAGGGACAGGCAGGGGCAGAAGAAGCAGACAGGGGAAGCAGCAGGCAGGGTAGGGGCAGGCAGGGACTGGCAGGGGAAGGGAGGGGCATGCGCAGGCAGGAGGAGGGACAGGGCTAGGCAGGGACAGGGGCAGCAGAAGAAGCAGGCAGGGGAAGCGGCAGGCAGGGGGAAGGACAGGGCTAGGCAGGGACAGGGGCAGCAGAAGAAGCAGGCAGGGGAAGCGGCAGGCAGGGGGAAGGACAGGGCTAGGCAGGGACAGGGGCAGCAGAAGAAGCAGGCAGGGGAAGCGGCAGGCAGGGGGAAGGACAGGGCTAGGCAGGGACAGGGGCAGCAGAAGAAGCAGGCAGGGGAAGCGGCAGGCAGGGGGAAGGACAGGGCTAGGCNAGACCATCACCCCCGCCATCCCCCATCCGCTTGGCTGTCGCCGACTATCGCGACACCCCGCTCCCCCCTTCCCGCCGGGCCGCAGGCAGCGACGCCCGCCGGTCTCCAAGGTTACCTCAGGCGGGATCTCGCGAGACTTCCCCCCCTTTCCCGTCCCGCCGCGGGAGGACTTCTCGCGAGAGCTGAGGGCGGGGCCGCGCAGGCGCCTTGCAGGCCGTGGAGGTCGTTGGAGTCACCGGTGCCGCCGCAGCCGCCGCTCGCGCCCCGCCGTGCCCGCCATGCTGTCCCGCCTCAGCGCCGCCACCGCCCTGCGCCGCGGCATCGCCACGTCCGCACAGGTACCCGCCGGCACCGCTCGCACGCGGACACCGCCCCCCGGGGGTCGGGGGGAAGCCCCGCGCTTCCTCCTCCGTTCTGGGGCTGCTGCGGAGCTCGGGGAGAGCCCGGGGAGGAGCCCCGGTGCTGCTCGGTGAGGGGGCTGTGAAGCACAGGCTCTGCCCGGTGGAGAGGTGCAGGGCGGGGATGCAGGCCTGGTCGTTCTCCGTTCTGGGCCTGGAGGACTGGGGTTGGACACAGTTCCTCCTCTGGGGCTGCAGGCCTCGGGTGGAGCGCAGGCCCTCGATGAGGGACTGCGGGTCCGGGAGGGAGTCCCGGTCCTCCTCGGTGAGGGGCTGTGGAACCCTGACCCTCTTCTGTGAGGAACTGCGAGGCCGGAAGGAGCCCCGGTCCTCCTCGATGAGGGGCTGTGGAACCCCGAGTCTCCTCGGTGAGGGACTGCAGGGCTCGAGTGGAGCCCAGACCCCTCCTCAGAGAGGGGCTGCGGGCCTCGGGAGGAGCCCGGGGAGGGCCCCATGCTCTCGGTGAGGGGCTGCGGGGCTCGGGAGGAGCCCGGGGAGGGCCCCATGCCCTCGGTGAGGGGCTGCGGGGCTCGGGAGGAGCCCGAGGAGGGCCCCATGCCCTCGGTGAGGGGCTGCGGGGCCGGGAAGGAGCCCGGGGCCTCCCCAGTGAGGGGCTGCGGGGCTCGGGTGCAGCCCAGAACCTCCTCGGAGAGGGGCTGGGGGTGTGTATCGGTGTCGGTGCTGGTGCCTCGGGCCGGGGAGGGGGCGCGGGGAGGTTGCGGAGCGTGGCTGGGGGTCTCGGTGCTGGGTGTGCCGGGCTGTGCCCGGTGGCACCACCGTGCTGGGGCCGTGGCCCTGGGCGTCTCGGTTCAGCAGCTCCCGCTCTGCTCCAGCCAGGCTGCGAGTGTGATAAACCTGTATGAACTCTTCTCTCTGGTGGTGTGCAGAGGGGGTGATGGGTTTGCTGCTTCCTCCCTCTAATGCAAATATGCCCCTTCGTTCCGAAGGTGTTAAGAACTAGAGCTGGTGGTTGGGGTTTAGCAGTAATCCTTCTTGTGCTGAAATCTATTGTGCTGGCTCCAAACCACTGCTGCTTTGGCTGCACGGATAGAGACCGACCTCTGGCCAATGTTAATAGTCCCGGTGAGATATAAAAGAGTGATTATTGCAGCTATAATGATGTGCTGTGCAGGAGAGCCTTGTCTAAGTCTTTTAGTGGGAAGTATATTTATTAGCAGTGAGGTTTTGACCCCACGGCATCAGCTCAGTCATAAATGGGGCTCAGCAGTGACTCATGCCAGACTTTGCTTCTTCTTAAGGAGTTTTATGCAAAACTACATTTGTTACAATAGCAAGAAAACTGGTGGTCCAGTTCTTGGGTAGATTATTTCCTGTCATAGCACAGTAATTAAGCTGTTCATGAAGGGACGTGGAGCTATTTATTATGGCTTTATCTGGTAAGACTGTGATAAAGAATGGCTTTCTCAGCAGTAATTTGCTTGTTAGATCTCCACAGGAATTTTCCATCACTTTGGCAGAGTGTTGCACTTTAAGGTTGTTCTGGCCCCTGGAAGTAGTTTTCCTCTTGTGTAGCAACACTTTGCAAACAGGCATTTGCGAGAAAAATTACACCCTGCCAGTACCTGAGTGAGGATAAAATTGGTTCACAGGGCAGCCAAGCAGAGTGGATTTTACTTGATCACAGCTGGAAATTGTAGTCACTTAATGTTCAGTCCTCAGTCTTGAGGCATCTGCAGGTGCTATTTTGAATTTATTTCAGGTGTAAACATGTTCTTCACAAATATGCAGTGGTTATTACATTTACTGCAGTCCATTAAATGTACTGATTTGCCAAATGGAAGGCATGTTTTTTTGATGCTGGCAACGTAAACTAGAAAAAGTACAAACCACATTTACCCTAAATCAGGTCTGGGCCCACAGGGTGTCAGGTATTGGTCTCAGGCAGGCATTTCCCTTGGGAGAAAGGTGATCCTTTGGGTTCCTTTGCCCTAGCCTTGCTTCCCTTTTGAGCTTCAGATCACAAGTAACCATTTCCTCCAACTCGTCCTACCAATAAACCTGAAGGATCTCTGGGAGGCTGCTGTGAGGGTCATTTTCTGTAGGCTTAGACTGTCAAGTTTACATAGTGCTTGGTAAAAAATTGAGAGATAGAACTAAAAGTAAAGAAAGAGTGGTGAAATCCCCAAGGTCACTGTTGGGGTAACTGCCAGAACACCTCTACAACGTGTTTGTCTCTTTTGCACAGAACAATGCCAAGGTGGCAGTGCTGGGGGCCTCAGGGGGCATCGGGCAGCCCCTGTCCCTGCTCCTGAAGAACAGCCCTCTGGTGAGCAAGCTCAGCCTCTACGACATCGCTCACACTCCAGGCGTGGCAGCTGACCTCAGCCACATCGAGACCAGAGCCAGTGTCAAAGGTACCATGGGAACGGCCTGTGTTCCAAAGGGATCCTCCCACAGGGGTGGCTCTGACCCTGAATGCCCATTGCTTGTGAGGGGAAATCTTCACCCACTGATCCTGAAGCCCAGTATCAATTTAAGTAGCTTTTTCCTCTAGCAGTGAATGATTAATTAAGGTTTAGCTGGTTGGATTGACGTGTATGGAGATGAAAATGGGCTGTGGTTGCACTACTGAAGGGGAATTTGCCGTTATCTGGCAGGAAACAGTGAAATTATCTCAGAGTGTTGATTTAAAAGTTTGAATAGAAACAGATTGAACACTCCCTGGATGTCCACATGAATTCCATGTGCTTCTTTTCTCTTAGATTCTGATGAAATCAAAACTTAACCTGCTCATCTTTCTTTTATCTGAAGATCACCAAAAGGTGACATTTTACATGAATGTGCCTGTCTGCAGTTCTTTGGGGGCACTGACTCTAGCGCCAAGGCTTTTGGAGAGTAAATACACATAGCAGGAGGAACTGGGAGTTTGGAAGACAGGTGAATGTGAGATTCTAACCACTCTCATTCTGTAAGTTTGGAAACAAGGATAAAACATCAAATGGGATCCATGCATAATTGGTTTTCTTTCCTTTTCAGCATTAAGTCTGAATTGAAGGTTAAATTAAAAAAAGGACTTGGATGCCTCTGGGCATGATTTTGTACTTCAAAGTGTCAGCTACTTAATAACTGTCAAAAATATAATTCCTGACCGTCTTCCATTTCAGGCTTCATGGGACCTGAGCAGTTGCCAGAATGTCTGAAGGGCTGTGATGTTGTTGTTATTCCTGCAGGAGTCCCTAGGAAACCAGGTATGTTCTCTTTGTTGGAAAGCCCCAGGGCTGCTTTGAAGTGGATCTCTGCAGTTCTGCTACTCAGATAGAGCTGTGTCTCTTGGGGTCTAAGTGGTCTGTTAATGCCCCTGCCCCAGAGCTCCTTGTGGTGTCAGGCAGCTCATTCAGCCTCTCTTAGACTGTCCCCTGTGAAATGGGCTGAATTGATTTCTGGAGTTCCTACTTGGGGCTGAGCTGCAAAGATTTTTCATGCAAGTGATCCTAAATCTCCCTTAGTGTTTCTTGTCCCAGAGCAATGCTCAAGGCATAAAAACTGGTTCTTTTGTTTCATTTCTCAGCAGAAGAGAAAGAATCCCTTTTGTTTTGTGTCAATTGTACAGCAACTTCTTGGGGTATCTCTGAATAAATACTGTTAAGCCTTCCTGGAATGTTTCTGACCTGCTCCATTTCCACTCTACTTTTCAGTATCCTATTAGGAACATAACAAAATTCTAGACTTTAATGCCTAGCTCTTCCTAAATCTTCATTTTTCATGGTTAAAGTAGTTGCTGCAATGGAAATGGGGGGTGGCACTTACACAAACAGCAGTATTTTGCACACAGCAGTTGGCATTTAAACTGTAGTTGTGGAAGTGACTTAAAAGAGGGAGGAGAATTAATCTTGAGAGCAGTTGTGCTGCTCTGAGCACCACTGGTGTGGGTTGTGTGGTCACAGTGTACTTCAGGCAGCCTCAGTGAAGTGAGTTCTGACAATGGACAGTTGGGCTGGTTGCTCCTGAAAAGGGCTGATCTCTTTATTAGTGAGGGGAGTTATCTTTGGAGCCAGTTCATTACTGCAACTGGAGAATTTGTTCTTGATCTGTGAAACCAGAAGCTGATGTGTGTCTGTCCAGAGCAGAATACTGGGTTTTGATTGGATTTCCTGCTCATGATGGTAACTGTGGGGAACTTACAATCCTGCCCTGGCTGTGTTTTTAGGTATGACCCGTGATGACCTATTCAACACCAATGCCAGCATTGTTGCCTCTTTGACATCTGCCTGTGCAAAGCACTGTCCAGAAGCCATGATCTGTATTATTTCTAACCCAGTAAGTGTTTTCTGGAGACCCTGGAATGTAGAGGAAACACCTCACCAAATTCCAGACTGAGAATACAGGAGTAATCCAAATTCCTACTAATTTTGACCAGTATCTTTAAGGTCTGCAGTGTATTTGCAGAAAAGCACTAAAAGCCTGGTTCTACTAACCCATTTTTCTTGGCCATATTTAATTCAGAGGAAACTTGGATATAAAAGTACTTAATATTTCCAAGTCTGCTTGACTGGTTATAATGCAAGCTGGTGTATTAGCTGGGATAAAAGCCTTAGCTCACTAAGGGAGGAGCCTTTGTAATGGGAATGAGCAAATTTATTGTCTTAATGGTGATTTAAAATTAACGATTTTTATTCCAGCCTGACTGTAAATTGCTCTTCAATTTAGGCATTAAAGTAATTGGCTACAGTTGATTCCAAACTGGAAGTATAGTTCGGGTTGTTAATTGGCCTGTTAAGTTCATGCATTGGCTTTGTTATTAAACTGCTTTTATTCAGTGCTTGTCTCTTCTTGCTTGTAGGTAAATTCAACCATCCCAATAACTTCAGAAGTCTTCAAGAAGCACGGTGTGTATAATCCCAACAAAATCTTTGGTGTTACGACACTGGACATCGTCAGAGCGAATACTTTTGTGGCTGAACTAAAGGCAGGTCATGGTTAACATGCAGGGGGAGGGATACTGCCTGCTTTGATCATCAGTTCTATAAAGAAATGCTTTGAAAATCACTGCAGAGAGCCAAAGGAGCTCGGATTTCTGTACAGCTAGAGGCAAAGGCAATGATTCCCTGTCTCCCTTATTTAGAGGAGCCTGAAGATAAGGTTTCTTGCGAAATGTGGTTCAAGAGACTTTGACCTTTCCTTTTCATAGCTGTGCCCTGCAAGTGAGCTACATGTTGGCCTTAATTCCCTTGGCATTCCCAACCATGCTGTGCAACGAGAGGAGAGGGTTGAGTTGTAGTGTGTGTTTGCAAGTCAAACTCTGTGCTGTGTGTCACAGGATACTCTGCAAAGTATCAGGAGCTGTAACAGGTTACTGCTCTTAATAGCCCTGGTGGTGTTTATGTTGTGCTGCTCTTTAGCCAAACCTGCAGTAGTAATATCCTGTGACTGCACAAAGTGATCAGAGTAACCTAGAGTTCCACTCTGTAGATGTGGCTTTGTCCCTGGAGTGCAGCTGCCTCTGGAACTCCTGCCCTGTGTGTCCTGATCTCCAGGGCAGAGAGTGAAGTGTGGTGTTTTCACTTGTTTTTCTTGCCCGCGTGCTTCAGAAGCTGGAAAGTTTCATGTTTCCTTTAGGGCTTGGATCCAGCTCGAGTAACTGTTCCGGTTATTGGTGGCCATGCTGGGAAGACCATCATCCCTCTGATCTCTCAGGTAAGTCAGGGTGACAGCTGTGTGTGGCAGCACACATGTCAGCGTGGTAGGGTTGATGTAAAGTGCTTTTGTGATGGCAGGTAATGTGCTAGGATAGAGCACAGAGAGTCTTCCCTGCTCTCATGGCTGCTTTCCTTTTGTGATGGAGTGCAGGATGAGGTGGAAGGCAACAATCTATATCTGAACCCCTCTGGGTAGTATAAACAGTTCCAGCTTTCCTCTAATAAAAGGAGTTTGGAGTAAGAGCTGAGAGGTAGCGTGGGTGTTCAGGTGTCTTGGCAATGTTTGTGACGGGTATCTCATGACAGGAATACCTGGCTTCAGCAGAAAAATTGAATTGATTTTGCTGTGATGGACTGGAAACCCCCTTTGAAGCTCCAGCATTGAAAGGCGCAGCTCAGGCTGTGTGGGGAGGCCTGTGCCAGCCATGACTGGTAGTCAGTCCCTTCATGCATCTCAGCCAGGCTGAAATGCAGTTCTAAAGCAGGTGCAGTCTCTTGGGGAGATGCTGGGATATGGCCAAGGTGCAACCTGTAACAAAAGGGGAAAAGCTGTGCTCTAAGTGGGGAGTAAAGTATCCTTCACAGAAGGATTTTCTTAGGGAATAAGAGCAAGGGCTTTGGAGCAGCTGAATGGTGAGAGGTGGTTTGGTTAAACAGTCCATTGGGACAGACAGAACTGTGCTTAAGCTACTGGCACAGCTGTATCCGAAGGTTCAGTGAATTCCTAAATCCTGCTGGGAGACTGGATCGACTTCCGTAATGCCACAGTGACCCAAATATTTACAAGATGACTTTTTGAAATTCCTAATGCTTGGGGGGTGTCTGTAGTGCACAGGACTACACAGTAGTGAGGAACCATGGCAAGCCCTGGTTTGGCTGTGAAGCTGTGTTTGTCCCTGAGGAAGCTGGGCACGGCTGAGTTCCCGTTCCAGGCCGTGCAGTAACCCCAGCCCTGATGACTTCTGCAGCTGGTCGGTGTCACACGAGCTGTGAGCTGGGGAAGCCCATTTACCCTTGAGAACTGTTGGTAACAACTGCAGTGGTACAAAAAGTATTGTGTGCTTTATGCTGAATCTGGAGGGGTTCTGGTATTGGTAGTAACTTCTTTTTCTCCCCATCCAGTGCACACCAAAAGTGGAGTTTCCTCAGGATCAGCTGGAGAAGCTTACAGCAAGAATTCAAGAAGCTGGCACTGAAGTTGTCCAGGCTAAAGCAGGAGCAGGTGGGTTCTTGAGCAAAGCTTCCAAGTTATTTTTGTTGACTGTCTGTAGGGGTGCAGTTTAATCTTATTTACAGGTTATGAACTGCTGGTTGCCAATTTGACTGCTCTGCTCTGTCAGCTGCTGCCTGGGCTGTGCTACTACAAACAGCTCAGTATGTGAGACTAAATATTAACTGATCCCACACCACCGATGGCTTTAAAAAGAATCTTCTCTGTCAAATTAAGCTGTTTCTTATATAAATCTGGTCAATTAGATAAATGTAGCTGGCCAAAAGCTGCTGCTTTATCCAACTGGCCGTGAGTTTGAGGTCAATGACACTGCATTATTACAGCTCTGTAAACACACCAGTATGGAAACCTCTGATGCTAAAGGAAGTATCAAATTTCAACGTGGGCTGTTCTGAAAGTGGTTTAACTCTTCCAGGATCTGCCACCTTGTCAATGGCCTATGCTGGTGCTCGATTTGTGTTCTCCCTGCTGGATGCCATGAATGGAAAGCAGGGGGTTGTTGAATGTGCCTTTGTTCAGTCGGATGTGACAGAGAGCCCGTACTTCTCTACACCTCTGCAGCTGGGGGTATGTACTTTACATCATGAGCCTCATAAACAGCAGCTACTGGTTGTGTCATGTGGGTTTTACACAGTGGTTTCAGTTTAGCTGAATTCCTGCTCTTGCTGGAGTTAACAGCTGAGTGTGCCTTTAAGAGTCTGGAATATTTGTGTGTGGTATTTAGGCACATAGCTCAGCTTGACAAGGATGTTGCTGCTTTTATCAGCTCTTAGACTGCAGATCAGTGAGTAACCAGAGATTCAGACTCGGCTTAAGAGGTCACGCTTGCCTCAAGTCAGGTCTGTTTACTCTGGGCTTTCATATGATTAACGAGAGTCAGCAATCCTGTCTCCTCAGCTTGATCTGCTACAAGCAAATCTTTCAGAAACTGAGGCACATGGGGAGCTACAGCATGGATTAGGATTAATAGCTTGCTTTCAGGACCTCTGCTGAACTCTGAAAGCAGTGTTCCTTTTGTCACCCATACCCTGAGGGAGTGGTGGAAAATGATGATGCTGCAGCCCTGTCATGGCTGCTGGGATGCAAAGGATGCTGTGTGCTCTCTTAGGGGCAGGCTGGTGAGGGGGTCGAAGCAGAGGGCTATTAAGAGGGAATGTAGACAATTTGAAAACCCGGGAGTGCCACTCTGAGGCAGTTTGAGATGGCAAGCAAAGGACATACACCAGAGGAGATCCTCTTGCCAGATGGTGGGTCTGGAGTTGGGAAGGATCAGTTGGTGTCAGTCTCCTCTTGAAGGAGCTGCTGGGTTGTCTTGTGGTTTCACACTTGTGCACAGTGAATGAAAAGTTTGTGAGGGCCGTAGGAGTTGCCACAGATAGGAAGAGGCTTCTGAAGCTTTCCAGGAAGCACAGGGTTGGCAGACTAGAGATGACAGGTCCGAGGCTGGGTCTGTGTCTCAGCTGGGTAATACTTAGTCAGAGCTGTTAAGCTACTCTTTAGGTCATTCAATGAATGGTTAATCCTTAAATCCTCTTTCCCTCAGAAAAAAGGAATTGAGAAGAACCTAGGCCTTGGCAAGCTCTCCCCCTTTGAAGAGAAGATGGTTGCTGCGGCCATGTCTGAGCTGAAGGCTTCTATTAAGAAAGGAGAGGAATTTGCAAAGAACTTCAAGTGAAGACTTAATGATGGGGAGGAATTAACTTCCTTAATTTATTAAGGCATCATGTCACTTTACGACTTCGGATTCAAAGCTCATGCTTTGATTGAAGTCTGTCTGTATTAGCTTGATGCTTGTTGCCAGTGCAGAGCCTAATCATTAATAAAACGGCCTCATTTTTTCAGTGTACCCTGTGGAGTTGTCCTGATGTGCTTGTCCTTTGGAAGGTGGAGGCTGTAGGTCTCTGAGAGGTGATTGGTTTCAGCAGGGATTAAATAGCCTTGGAAAGTGGGTGAATGATTACTCCCAGCTCTGCTGCTGCCTGGGCTTGTGCTCCTTGTTCAGCGCAGCCTCTGGGAACCAGGTGGGATCAGATCAAGATGGGTATAGGGGCTGCACAAGGGATAACTGAGTGAAATGATCCCAGAGGTGTTTTTTCAGGAGGTGGCATTACCTCTGTTACCTTGTGTTACCTTAATCTCTTAAGTAATTTGATTTTAAAGGAGTTAGTGAAGGAGCACAGCGTTTGAAACGTCAGTCCTGCACTAAGACAATAATTAAACTGCTGAGAGCGACTTCTTTCTAGTTAGGAACAAAAGCCTTGATTTAGCATCTCCATAAATTTCTCTTACATTCATCCTCTTGTGAATATAAAAATAAATGTCTGCGAGAAGATGGTGATGACGAGTGCTGTTGCTGACTTCTTTGAAGGTAAGCTTTAATGAAGGAAGCTATTAATTCACTCTTCCTCCGTGCTCTGCGCTGCTTACGCTGTTGCTTTGAATTGCTCGCATCCGTGTAGGTTGAATTCTAAGTTGAACAGACTTTATTGTGATGAGTGAAGGAAAAGCCAAAGCCCAGCCCCTCTGGAGGAACTGAGGTGAGTGTTTGTTTCAGCCAGAGAACATGGGGTAGTGTCTTATAAGAAAGAATACCTGCAAGTAGTAGATGCTCTTTGGTCACTGCCTTTTATTGTCCTCCCGTTAGGTTTTTTTTTTTTTTTCTGAGCTCTCTGAACTGGGTTTG
>VZTI01001222.1:404954-421608 GCA_013397865.1 Struthidea cinerea | reverse complement strand
GCTGCTTTAGCTCCTGGATTGGGGGAAAATGGCCAAACCCACACGGACTCAGGGTTGTGCTCACCCCTTACCAGCTGCCTGGCGCCTGTTGCTGGGGCACGGGTGGCATCCCAGGAAAACACTGTCCAGGCTTGTGTTTTCCCACGTTTCTGAGGGCTGGCAGCAGAGGAGAGCTTGGCTGCAGGGGAGACTGCTCCATCATCTGCCCGCCGTGTGCACCTCAGCCCCATTTCACACAGCTCCCAGGTTTTGGGGGGTGGAAGGGAAGAACAGGGGATGTGGGGAAGAGCAGAGGGCCGGTGCTGAGCTGCATGTCGGGGGGTGAAGCAGGGGGGAGAGGAGGCCATTGGGGACGTGGGAGGCGAGGTTTGCTTTTGCAGACTGAATCAAATGCCAGGAAGCTGGTGAATTAGCTCTGTTTGCTGAGCAAACGCTGCCGGGGAGGGACAGGCAGAGCAGGAGTGTTTAAGCACACAATCCTTTATTTGCTAGCAAACATCTCCAGCTCCTCCTCTCCCTCCCCTGCTCCTCTGCACGCCTTCCCCAGCTTGTGCTCCAGAGAGGCTGGAGGATGCCCTCCAAGAGGAGGAGGGGGGAAATCCCCATGGGAGAAGCATTTTCTTTCACCAACCCGCCTTCACCAGAGCAGCCAAGAGGAGAGTGGTGGCTTGTGGCTGGAATTTTTTGTTCTAAATAAATTATTAAACACACTCATGTTCAGCATGACTCCTTTGGGCTGCGTTTTCCAGCTCAAACGAGCGCTGTGCTCTGGATGGGGACCCAGAGGGCACTGCAGGACACCAGCCACACCACAGGGACTTGGGTGAAGCTGTTGTTGCTGAAGGCTTGGGGCTCAGCTGCTGCAGAGCAGAATTGCTTCTTGACAGCCAAGATTGGATGGGGTTCTTTGGCCTCCATCAGCTCTTTGGGTTCTGATGCTGATCTCAAATCCCTCTCCCAGCTGCAGTTCCATTGATCTGGAAGAAGTAACTGGGCCTGTTCTGGAGCTGCTGTGGGAATAGGCAGCCCTTGTCCCTTGGCTGGAAGCAGCTGTGTCAAATGGAAGCGCCAGGTCCCCTGTTGTGCTAGGCCTGTGTCCAGGTAAAGATGAGAAATGTCCTCTCTGTCACTGAGACTGGCAGGTGAGGGTGGAGAAGAAGAATCTGGAGGAAGAGGTGAAGGCACCAGAGAGGTGAATTCTACCTCGTGGCCAGGGGTTGGTCAGCATTCAACTCATAGGGAGCTGCCAAAATCGCTTTCTCTTGAGATGTTCATAATTTCATCTGGTCTGGAGTGCCTGAACACTGAGCGTGATCTTCACCCATCCCTGTCTGGGCATCCCAGGGCTGAGCCTCCACCTGACGGTCTGAGCAGCAGCACGGGGAGCTCCGGAGTGACCCTCAGCACATCCCTGCCAGACACATGTCCTGCTGCCTGGGACATCTGACGGGTTTCCCTCAAGGAAGAGGAGACACGACGGGACCTGTGCTGCCCATCGCTTTCTGACTTCTACACAAGCCCAGACACAGTTCTGGAAATTCCAGCTGAAAAACTGCCTGCCCACCCTGAAATTCCTCCCAGTTACCTGTTGATGTCCCACATCCCTCTGCTCCTGGTTGTTCCTAAACCTCCTCCCACATTCCTCCACCAGGCTCTGGCCTGCTCCAGCCTTTGGCCAACAAACACATGGCACAAATCATCTTCCAGCTCCTGCAAAAATGCTGGGGCCGGGTTGCCACCTCCGTTCATAAAACTTCCCCCCCACCAGCAACTGCTGGACCGGCTTTTATGGAACAATCTTAATGTTCATTCACCCTTTGAAGGCCAGGTGCTTGGACAGCAGCTGTGCTCCACACGCTGCTGCCTGAATTACTCCTGGCTGGCAACGTGCGAATCATTCATTATTAAACTGCTCATGTGCTCGGCCTGAGGCTTAATCCAATGCCACCACCGTGGATACAGGAGAAATCCAGCCATCTGGAAAAGCAGGAACACCCTTTGTGCCTGCCTCTGGCGGCAGTGGCACTGCCCTTTGCGGTGGTGGTGGTGGTGGCAGCTTTAATGTGCCTCCAAGGGAAAGCTGTGCCCTGGCACCTCCCGTGGCACCCCGAGGAGGGGGATTAGAAATGAAAATATACAAAATGAGGCTTTCTCGAGGTGTAGATTATTGGTGGTGACAAACCTCTGCAGCAGTGGAGCAGTGCCGGTTTACGCTGCTCGGCAGCTCGGGCCGGCACTGGGAGCTTTGTCTGGGATTAGTGGGAGAAATTGCTGGGGAGGGGAAGAGTCTCATTACCTTGTCCTGGCTAATGCCTTGCTTTTCTCTGGTGCACGTTGCTGTCAGGAGCTGGATCTAATTAGTCATTGCAGGAAATGCCTCGGCTTCTCCTGTTCCCTCCTGCTCGGAGGGGAAGGGGGAGTTAATCCAGGCCAACGTGGGAACAAACCCTCTTGTGAAAGCAGGTCCTGATCCCATAATTTGCTCTGCAAAGGAGCACGTGCCCAGGCACACCAAACCATCCCGGAAGCCTCGGACAGTGCACCTGAGCTCCCTCACAAAAACACCCGGCAGCGCTCTGCCGGCCCCGGGCAGCACTGGCAGCAGCCACCACACCCTGCCTGGGCAGGGAGAAGGAACCTTCCCTGTGCACCACCACTGCTCGGGGCAGGGGAAGAGGCAGCCGGAACCTTCTGATCCCCAGGCAGAGGGGAGCTCAGAGCACCGTCCTACAGCAGCCCCAGGCTCTACCCAGGGGTGGGGGAGAAGCTGCTTACAGCAGGTCCAAGGTCCAGCCGGGAGGAAGAACCAGAGACAGGCAGACCTACGACACAGTCCACGGGGAAAGGAAGGCACAGGGCCACCCTTAAGTGGAGCTCCTGGGCCATGGGCACAGGTGGGTGACCCCGCTGAGGCTGGTTGGGGCAAGGAAGGGCAGGCAGGGCCCATCTCGGTGTCCCCATTCCCTCCCCTCAGGTATCAGCTCAATAAGGATATGACCCCCACCATGAGATGTTCTAATTTAGGTACCTGGCCTTGTCCCCTGTTCTTTTCTTGCAGTGAAACACATCTGAGGGTTTTGGCCGTTCGGTGCAGAGGGCTTGGCTGGCAGATGGAGCTCAGGGAGTGCCACGTGGCCCGTGGTGAGATGAGCACGAGGAGCTTGCGCCCTGCAGGTGCCTCTGGTGTCTTGTGTGGGTGACACGGCTGTGTGCAGGATCCCGGGCTGACAGACCATCACTCCAGGTCTCTCTACACAAGCTGCTGTGTCTCTCCCTGTGTTTATTAGTTGGCTGGGACTAATTAGCTAAAACCCCTGACTCCATTCAATGCTGGAGCCGTGTCTCCAGGCTGAGCTGTTCAGCTGAGCTGTGACAGTAGGCACTGGTGTGCTTTAGCTCACACAGTTGCTGAGCATGGCCTGTTCATCTCAAAACATCGTGGTGGTGGTGGCCAGCGCTCAAACAGCCCGAGGCTCTGCTCCCTGTGAGGATGGCTTCGATTCGGTGCAATGTATTCAGCGTTACAGGCAGGCCCAAGGCTCTGATTTACTCCGAGGCCAAAAGGTGGGACAGGAGAAGAGGAAGGAATTTATCACCTCCTGCTGCAGAACCAGCACTGGGAAATATCTCCCTGTGCTCCACCAGCTGCGGCGCACAGCTGGGCACAAAGGCACATCTGCCCTTCTGTACTGGAGCAATGGCCCCGGGAGCAGGGCAGAGCAGGGACGTGTTTTGGTGGCCTGTCTAACACCTTTACAGGTCTCCAAATGATGGAGTCATGGAATGGGCTGGGTTAGAATGGATCTTAAAGCTCATCCAGTTCCAAACTCCTTCCATGGACAGGGACACCTCCCACTAGACCAGGTCGCTCAGAGCCCCATCCAGCCTGGCCTTGCCAGTCTGCTCTTCTTCCTCTCCCTGTGCCTTCTCCAGGCTTTCCTGGTGCCTCCATCGGTCCCAGCTTCCCAGGCAGAGCTGGAAGCAGCGAGCAGTGGCTGGAAGGTGAGCAGGGACACCGCAGCGCAGAGAATTGCTCCACAGACACCAGGTTTGGTCCAAATGTTTTTGTTGCTGCCTGGCTGTTTGCAGAGCTAGTGCCAGTCTAGAGCATTGGTTTTCATCAGCCTCAAGTACAGCTCAGAGAGGAACCAGCTGGGAGTGGGCTGCACGTTCCACTGTCCCTGGAGAGCAGTGCAGGAACTCACCCCCGCTGCTGGACGTGTCAATCCCTGCCCCTTTTCCAGGCTTTCTGTCTCCAGGAGAGCCAGCTGGGTCTGGGCCATGCACAGTCCTTGCGCAGAGCTGTGTGCCAGGATGGGGGATGTTCCTTCTGCAGAGAGCGCAGCATGGCCACTTCTCTTATCAGCTACCGAAGGCTGATAACCAGTGCCCTCAATCAGTTGTGAGATCTCGGAGATCACACCATAGGCTTCCCGGGGATAAACCCCTATGGCGTGAAAAGGTGAACGCCAGCAGATCCCATCTGTTTGCTGTTCTTGTTTCCAGCCATGAAGCTGAACAGCTGCCTGAGCTTCTGGGACTGAATCACGGGCAGATGAGGGGTTCCGACCCCAGAGAGTTGGTGACACTGAGCCTGGGCAGGTATTCCCAGCCCCGAGCCGGCAGCACCTCCACTGAGCTCTGCAGAGGGTGGTTCGCAGCCTGGTGCTCAGAGATGCTCCCCCCGCAGGCAAATCTCTCCTGGCTAAATGTGGGAGAAGTCCGAGCTCTTCCTCAGTGCCCGCGGGCTGGAGGGGCCTCTGCTCTGCTGGCCTTTGTAGCTGTGCAGGTACACCCGCCCCAGGGCTGCGGTGGAGACTCCAGCCCGTCCTTCTGTCCTGGGGACACTTCCCAGCTCCAGCAGCCCCTGGACAGCCCTTGGGGGTGAGATCCGTCTGCATCCTCCAAGGCTGGCAGGCTCGCTCCTCAGCCCTCTCCTCCTGAAGGCCATATGCCCTACATCTGGAGCTGAAAAGCTTCCTGGGATCAAAAACCACATCAAAAAAAGTCAGGGAGAGCCCCCAAAGCCCTCCAGGGTGGCTCAGGTGTGTGCAGATGCACGTGTGCGCACACACACACACTGCTCCCCACCTCCTCTCCCTCCTCCTGCTCCTTCTCCCTCTTTCATCCTCCTGAAAGGAAACCTGATGGTTTCTGGGCTTTGTTGGTGGTTAGGAGGACACTGGATAAAGAGTCTGAGAAAGTGAAAGAGGGTGCACAGGGCTGCAGGAGGAGAAGGAGGGGAGAGCAGGAGAAGGAGGGATTCTCGGTATCTACAAGGGAATTAAAGCGCTTTTACCAGAGTGAAGAAATCAGCTAAAGAATGGCAGGCGAACAAAAGCAGCAAGGCTATGGACAAGTCGCTCTGAATAGATCCAGATCCCCTTAAGTTTGTAACACCCCCTACACACTTCTTTTTTCCCCTTCCCCCCCTTAAGCCTTTGCTCCTCACTCCTTCCAAGAACAAATGCAGAGCAAGGGGAAAGAAGGAAAAAAAAAAACCCACACCACCACAAGGGAGGGGAGGAGTGGAAGAAAGCTAAAAAAAAATCAAATAAAATAAAAGGTAATCCTCAGCCACTTTGCCCCTCTGGGGGCTGCTCTGGGCCAGATTAAAGGTCCGGTGTGAAACCATTCTGCTATTCAGATGCGATAAGCAGGATTTACAAGCAAAGAGAAAGAGAGAAAAGAATGGGCAAGAGGAGAAAAGGAGAATTATTTGTGTCTCTTAATACTTGTTAAGCACTTCTCTTTTGCTAGACCAGACAAGACACAGCTATGCTCAAAGTCCATGCACAATCCCGCCCGCTTGTCCAACACCCCCTCTCCCTCCTCCCTCCCTGCCCTCCACTTTCTTTGCTCTCCCCCTGCCCCCCTCCAAAGCAAGCAGGCAACACTTTGTTGCTACTGAGCTGAAATTGGTCTCCTCTCCGCGCGGCACACAAAGAGAATGGCAATTAACCTTCCTGTTCCCTGGTGACAGCGATCTAATCAGGGCTGCGCCCAGGCGCTGCCAGCGGCCCCGAGGCAGCAGCCTCTGTGCGCGGCGGGGAGGGCGCTGCGCTGGGCGCTCCGTGCGCTGCCAGCCGGGGTTATTTCAGGCTCGGGCTGCAAGAGACGGATCCAGCACGTGGTGGCTGCTGCGGGTGTGAGTCGGGACCGCCAGCTCCCTGAGGAACAGGGCAGGGACCTGTTGGAGCAGCCACAAACGTGCTCCGAAGGCTGGAGCAACCCTCCCATGGGAAATTCCGCAAGAACTGGGGTTGTTCAGCCTGGAGAAGGAAAGGAGACCTCAGAGCCCTTCTGGTGCCTGAAGGGGCTCCAAGAGAGCTGGAACAAACTCCTTGTCAGGGCCTACAGCAACAGGACAAGGGGTCGTGGTTTTAACCTAAAAGGGGGGCATTCAGGAGAGATGGAAGGAAGAATTGTTTTATGCTGAGGGTGGTGAAGCTCTGTAGTGGTGGTAGATGCTCCATCCATGGAAACACTCACGGTCATGTTAGATGGGGCTCTCAGCAACCTGAGGGTTGGTCTAGGTGGCCTTCAGAGGACACTTCCAACCCAAACCATTCCGTGATTCCGTGAACTTCTGGCCCAGTGCAGACCTGGCCCAGGTTGCCCCAGTTGCTGGTGGCCCACTGAAGGCAGAGGCAGCAGCAGCACGAGGCTACAAAGGCATTGCAGGAGGTGTCTGGGGGTGCCTTGGTGGAACCCCCAGGTAGGGCCAGGGCCATCCTGTGGAGCTGGGTGGTCCGAGTGGTCCTTAGGGCCACAGCCTAAGGACACCCGAGTGTTTGGCCTCTCCTCAGCGCTGCTGCTCGTGGAAGGTTCATCAATCCTCGCTGCTTCTTCACGTTCCTGGGAACTGGATGACGGGAGAACAATCCCTGTGGGGGGAAGGAGGGAAAGGCCAGCCCAGCCTCCCATCACCAGCACTCTTCTCTGGATGAGGAAGGCACTTGTGGTGCTTCACAGCGAAGAACTACCTGCTGAGACCTGCAAACAAAATCCTTGGGTTTAAAACTTCTGTAGAATATTATTCCTTTCCTTTTTTATTTTTTTTTTAAGTGGAAAATAGGGTTGTTCAAAAAGTCACAACCATCCTTTACAAAAGAACCACTACTCACCTGCGACACTTCTCAGCAATAGTCCTCTGCTCCGTTTTTCCATTTCTGTGGGGACTGGGGATGAGGAACAGCCGGTGCATTAGCAAAAGACCAAGACGTAAGTGCTGGGTTTGTGCCACATTTGAGGGCGAAAACATGAACCTCCTGAAGGTCAGTCAGAAGTGGAGAAATGTTTTCTTCTCTTTTTTTAAACCTCTGACAAATCCCTCTCCTGACCAGTTCTCTAATTGTGACAAAGAATGAGGCAGAGGTCTCAGAGTCAGCCTTTTGCTTTCTCATCAGCCTTACCTCAGATCCCAGCAATGCAGGAAAATGACAGTGAATTGTCCTCTTGCAGACAAAAAAACCCCAGCAAACCAACCCAATAAACACCACCACCACCCCAAAAAACCCAGACTCGATTCACTTTTTTTTCTTCTCTTGTTAGTTCTTAGAAAAAAAAAAAATCTTAAAACTGCTGCTAAAGCAGTGAAAATTCACCTCTTCCTCATGTATTAGCACTGAATTTTCCTTTTGTGGCCAAGCAGAAGTCCTGGACCTACAGCTTGAGGACAGCCTGATGAGAGATGGATATTCTATCTTGGAGATTTGGCATCATTGCCCATCCCCCCCACGCAGGAAACCTTGTCCATGATAACCAGTTCCTGATAATGTTTGTAGGGTGGAGCTTAACGTTTGGAGCCTCCTGGTTGGCGAGGGCTCCTCTGTTTGTTCTCTCCAGGGCCTGGCACACCTCCGTGACGAGCTTTGTAATCCAAAAAGTGCCAACACCTGGAGCTTCCTAACCTGCTTAGGGGCCTCGCTGGGAGCCTGCGGGAGCGGAGGGGATTGCGGGAATCCTCCTCCCGAGCTCACCCAGGACCAGCCATTAGGAAGGTGATCAAGCCGCTGCTCTGCCTCTCTGTCCCGCAGCGCTTCGGGGGATGATTGCCTCCACCTCCGCGAGATAGGCACCAACATCTCAATTACACCTAAGGAGGAGCATAATTGAGCCTAAATTGAGTCAAACGGAGGCAATTAAAGCAAAACCCGGCCCCCCGCTGGGACGCCCAGGCGCGGCTTATTTTCAACTCATAACCACAACAAAAAATAATCATTACAGGGCAGGATGGAGCCCCTCCCCTCCTGCCAGGTTCAGCTGTCGGGGGGGATGCCCGACCCTCCCCCGCGGGCTCTCGGGGCGCGGAGGGGCCGTTCAGCACCATGGCCAGCGGCGGGGCTCTTCCCTGCCCTTTCCCTGTCCTCCCTCTGCCCGTTCCCTGCCCGTTCCCTGCCCGTTCCCTGCCCGTTCCCTATCCTCCTTCTGCCCGTTCCCTGTCCTTTCCCTATCCTCCCTCTGCCCGTTCCCTGCCCTCTCCCTGCCCTTTCCCTATCCTCCCTCTGCCCGTTCCCTGCCCGTTCCCTGCCCGTTCCCTGGCCTTTCCCTGCCCTCTCCCTGCCCGCTCCCTCTCTCTGCCCCATCCGTGCCCGCTGACCCCCGGGCTGCGCAGCAGGGATGCTGCTCCTCCTGCTCCACACCGAGCCAGCAGCATTCCCAGCACATTCCCAGCACGGGTCCCGCAGCGTTTCCTCCACACAAGGAGTGGCTGAGGTCCTCTGGATTGTTCTGCCTGGAGGAGACCAAGGAGAGACCCCTTGGGGGCTGCGGCTTCCTCAGGAGGGGCAGTGGAGGGGCAGCTCCGCTCTCTGCTCCCTGGGACAGGGACAGCAGCCAGGGAGCGGCTGGAGCTGGGCCAGGGCAGGCTCAGGCTGGGATCAGGGAAAGATTCTTCCCCCAGAGGGTGCTGGGCACTGCCCAGGCTCCCCAGGGAATGGGCACGGCCCCGAGGCTGCCAGAGCTCCAGGAGCGTTTGGGCAGCGCTGCCAGGGATGCCCAGGGTGGGGTTGTTGGGGGTCTGGGCAGGGCCAGGAGCTGGGCTGGGTGATCCCTGTGGAGCCCTTCCCACTCAGGACATTCCATGGTTCTGCGATTGCTCCACCCCGTCACGGTGTCATGGCATGGGCTCAGTGAACGCTGCTTTCCGAGGATGTTTCTCCATCCTGGGCTAGGTGGAGGCTGGAGGGATCCCCAAATCACCAGATCAGTGGCTGGGGCTGGGAGGGACCGCTGGAGGTCACCTGCGCATCCTCCCTTCCCCCGAGCACCTCACTCGGGATTGTGTCCAGGCAGCTTCTGGGTACCTCGGAGAAGGAGACTCCACAAACCTCTCTGGACAACCCGTGGGGGAATTCTCCCCGATGTTCAGGCGGAACCTGCCGGGTTTCAGTTCCTGCAGCACCGAGCAGAGCCTGGTCCATCCCCTTGTCACCCCCGCCTTCAGACAGTGACAGAAATCCACAGGATCCCCTCCCGGTTTTCCCTGCTCCAGGATGGGATCGGCGTTGCTCTGTGTGGAGAGCAAACAAGAAGCATCAATTAGCAGTAATTACCACCCCCTCCCCATAACTTAAGAGGCTAATATTAGCCTTCATTTTTAAGAAAGGTAATTTGACGACCATAAATTACAATTATAAAAACTTCATTAGAGTCGGTAGCAATCCATCCACCATTGTTCTAATTACACACTGTAGGAGTAATGAATGCTAATGGTTTAATGTACAATAATTACCACAATTGAAAAATAATAATAATACAGAACAACCTCAGTTATCCAAATGTCATGGGGGACGTGGAATGGGTTGGGGTAATCGTGGTTTCAGATAATTGAGGGGCTCTTCAGCGTGATTAATGGGTGATGTGACCTCTGGGTGGGGAGTGAGGAGTTTTAAATGAATGCAGCGTGGTCAAGTGAGGGAAGGCACCGTGCAGGGAGGAAAAATCAGACATCTTCTGTCTCAGCTTGGAATTTCACTGAACATTTTCGACCTGAAGTGATTTTATTGGGTTTGCAACTGAACCGTGCCACCTCCTGACGATTTCTGGGTGTGGCTGGCAGGGTTTAAAGCAGAAATCCGGGACCGTGTTCGAAATGATGGGCAGAGCACCATTCCAGCCCCTTGCGGCACAGAGAGGACACCGGATGTGGGTAGTTCCAGGTGGGATGGGGCTTCAGGAGCTCTGCAATCCGACCCTTTGTCCAAAGCACGCCCAACACTGGATTCAGACCAGGTTTTTCAGGCATTTGTCTTGAACCTCCAAGGAGGGGGATTCCACAATTTCCTCAGTGGAAATAGCGGTGGCCCCTATTCCACTGCTCGTTTGTTCTCATGGTGAATTTTATTTCCCTGTGTCCCAGCAGATCCTCTCGGAGCAGCCCAGGTTTAGGCATCAATTCCCGCGGACCCGTAGCCAGCCCTGGTTCTGTGAGAGATCCCTGGAGGCTGAGAGGAGATCCCATCCATGTCCCACGGCCTGATTAGGAACAATGAATTCTTGATATGCTTCCTCTTTAATGGGATCCTAATTTATAAAAACGCAGATAATATATCAATGGAAATTAACTTCACACTTTCCTTACCCTGGCAGGTTGAGCTGCAGGTGAGTGCAATGTAATTAAGAAATTAAAAGGTAATTTCCACATATGCTTTCTGCTAATCTAACTCGGCAATCATTTAATTTACAGCAGGGGGACTGGCAAGGAGGGGAGCCAAAATAAATAAGATAATAGTGGGTTTAATCGCTCAGTGGAATGGAGAAGGAGTGGAGAGGTGTCTGCGTGGAGCCACAGGGAGAGGTGAGGTGACCCCTCCGGTGCTGCTGATTGAAAGCCAGGCTCGCTTTTAATTTCACTTCCAAGAGTTCAAACTTTGAGCCACCCGAGTTTTCTGGTTTCTGAAATAATTTTTTTTTTAAGTTAGCTTTAAATTTTCTCTTTAAGTTGTTGTTCTATTTCCCGCAATTAATTGTTTTCACGGCACCTGACAACTTTGACTTCAAGATCTTCACAGAATAGTACAAATTCTTTTTGCTGGATCACTGAATCCTTCCCCATTCCCAGCAGCTGAGATGCACAGAGCAGTTGACGAGGAGTAGCTTTACGCTGGGAAACCCTTGAGGAAACTGAGGCACGGATCGACCAAAAGCATTTTCTCAGCGGCTTCGGCCCCCAGCGCTGCTCACAGCCGGCGGTTCCCCTCCCTGGCCCCTCCACCCCGCGCCTCCGTGAGCTCCAGGTGCCCCGGGGAGGATGCAGGGATGCAGGGGAGAGGATTTGGGCTGGAACACCTGGAGCCATGCATGCCAGAGCCGCCTCAATAGCGGCGGCGGCGGCTCCAGCCGCGGGGCCTCAGCAGGGGATGCTCCTCATGGAGCTCCGGCTTTTTGTTCCCAAACCTGAGCTGGGCAGGGGGGCTCCTTCCCACCGCCCTGCTCCAGCCCGTCCCCTCCTCCACCCCCTGCGCCCCTCCATGCAGAAGCTGAGCTGCTTCCTCTCCTTCCCCGGGGTCCCAGCAGCATTCATATGGGAGCTTAATCCTCCAGAGATGCGGGAACATGGGATTAGCGGTGGTCCCGGAGAGATGGGGCCCAGCTCCCCTCCCAGCAATCAGCAGTGCACCAGCGTCCCACCAGAACCTCCTGGAGCCCCTGTCCTTGGGACAGCAGGATAGAAAGGACCGAAGGACCTGTGCCTCGGTGGCAGGAGGGCTTTGGTGGCTGCTGTGCCACCCCTGAGCGGGGCTGCATGATCCCCTCTCAATAATTTATCGGATGAGTTGCAGCCTGCCTTTGCCCAATGAATTATTCCCAAAGCAGAGGGAGGTTATATTTGTACTCCTCAAGCAGCTCTAGAAATGGTCAAATAATATTTGCCCAGCAAATTGTTAAACGGCAATTCCTCTGTCACTCACCGAGTGAATTATTCACTGAGCACTTGTTTACCTGGGGCCGGGGCTGCCTGCCTGCCTGTGCCCTGCCTGTGCCAGTCCCGGCCGGGCCCTGCCCGGTCCCTGCCAGCTCCCTGCCTGTCCCTGGAGCCAGGAGGGCACCCGAGCAAACAGGCAAAGGTGTGCACATCTGCCTGAGCCCCTGAAACCTGGCCAGGGTCTGTGCTTCCTTAGGAATGGGGATGGGGAACAGCTTCTGGGAAGCAAGTCTGGAACTGGACAGTACCTTCAATGCCCCTTCGGTTCCATCTCTCTTTTCGCCCCCTCTTTTCTACCTTTTTTGCCCCTTTTTTCCCCCCTTTTTCTTCTTTTTCCCCCTTTTCCTTCCCTTCCCTTCCATTTTCCCCTTTTCCCCTTACTTTCAATTTTGCCCTTTTCTCCTTTTCCCTTCTCCCCTTTTCTCCTTCTCCCCTTTCCCCCTTTTCTCCTGTTCCACTTTCCCCTTCCCTTTTCCCCTTTTCCCCTTCTCTTTCCCCCTTCCCCTGCCCTTCCCTTGTGTTTCCCCTCCCTCTCTCTTCCCTGCACAGCCGGGCTCTATTTCCCACTGCATTTCCCCATGCATGGACTGGGCCAGCCTGGGCTCTCCAGCCAGTAATTCTCTGATTGGAAAATGTTCCAGGGCAGGGGCTGAGGAGGGAGAGGCAGGAGCAGGGAGCCGAGGGGAGGGGGAGCCAGGAGGGATGAGATGGGAGTTCTCAAACTGTGAGCCCTAATACCAAGCATGTGGCCATATATTATTTTAATAAAGCCGGCACATCCTGCGCTCACGACAGCTGCTGTTCCCTTTCTCTCATCCTGTGAATCTCATTTATTCCTCATTAGCAAAATCACCTGTTTGTCAAATAGGGACAGAGCTGTAAGACATTAAATTGTGCGAGGGCTGCCGGGGGCCTGGGGAGCGCGGGGAAGAGCGGGAGGAGGAGATCCTGCGCACAGATTGAAGCCAGGACTGCACGAAGATCTCCTGAAGGTTGAGGTGGAAACGAGGATTTGGGGGAGTGGATTATCCAGCAGCTTCAAGCGCTCTCATTTTCTTTCCCCTCTGCCTGTTCTCAGCATCCTGGGAGCGGTGCTGTGCCCAGCACCTGTGTGCAGGGGGGTTCAGGTGTGCCCGCTCCGTGCTCACCCATCACCTCTTGAGCAGCAAACAATTTCAATCCATGGTCACCCGCCGGCAAACAATTTTCCCTTTGGGAAGAGGTCAGGTACAAAATTTCTGAATCACCATTACTGGTTTGGGTTTTCTCTAAATTGAGCAAAGGCGTTGGTGGGACCGACCTGTTCTCTCCGAGAACCGGGGTTTTGATGAATCAGGATTTTCCACTAACGTTACAAAAACAGTCCCTGGACCGCACTAAATTAAGCGTCTGTCTCCCCCCCAGCCTGGCAGTGGAGCCTTTTTCTGCTGGTTTTGCAGCTTACTCGCTGCTTTTCCTAATGCCAGCCCCGGCTTTTCGCTTTATCAGTTGAGTGACATGAGGGGAAACAGCTGGCTGCCAACCAAGCTTTCTGGTTTGCTGAAATTCTCCGTGTTTTGGGGAGATTTGGAGGTTTTGGTTCAAACTGGATCCCACCCAACCATGTGTGTGGGAAAGATACAGGGAGAAACTTGGGGAGGACAGAGAGGTCCTGCGTGGGTTGTGTGCTCCTGGTGCCTCCTTGCCAAATGCCAGGGGGAAAGACCCGGAGGGCAGCTCCCGTGCCTCCAGCCTCTGCAGGAAAGCCTGAAACTCCCCGTTTTTCCCAAGAGGCTCTGTTGCAGTTTGGAAAACTCCAGCTGGCGTGGGAGGGTTTGATCTCAGCGCTGAGATGGAGTTTGGGGCTGTGCCGTGGGAAGCTGTGACCTGCTCTGCAGCCGAGGGCTGCCCAGGGGGACACCTCCTCACTCCAGTCTCTGTCCCCAGGGCCAGTCTGGGATCCGCAATGGGCACCACCAGCTCTCAGAAAGGTCATTTTAAAACTTGAGGGGAGATAGGGAGTAGGAGGTGAAGGAGAGCACAGTGTCCGTGCACCATTTTTCTATTTCTTTTTGTTGTGTACTACTCTCTTTGCTCCTCTTCCTTTTTTTTTCTCTTGTTCTGACCATCCCTCCATCCTCTCTTCGTCATCATCATCATCGTCATATTCTTTTGCACATTTCCCTTCCCCAGTGCACTCTCCTCTACTTCCTCCCATTTTTCCACCCCTTTCCCCATCCAGCTCCTCTCCCCACCTCTCCATCTTCCCCCTGCTGTTGAATCCTTCCTCTTGACCCTCTGCACATCTCCCCACCTCCACCTCACAACCTGTTTCCATCTTGGGGGACCCGTGTGGGGACATCCAGTGTCCCAGCCTGGTGGCCCACAGGTCCTGGAGCCTCAGGCCCGGCTGGCTCCATACCCCAGTCCCTCGGGGGACACTTTGTGACCCACCTCCAGGCTGGCTGCAGGTGACAATAGTGGCCCCCTCCCAGCTTCCAGCTGCCTTTGATGCACCTGCCCGGCTCCTGTCCCCACTGCAGGGCAGGAAAGGTTCTGTGCAGGGGCCAGGAATGCGGAGGTGGATGAGCTGCCCTGTGTCCAGAGGGATCATCCCACAACTCCTCATCCACCCCAACCACCTTGCCCCGGGTGCCAGCGACGTCCCTGCTCTGCAGAGCAGCCCCATGTCCCCCTTCCCCACCTGCGTGGCGATGCCACCGTGTCCCCCCGCCCTCGTC
Organism: Struthidea cinerea; assembly: GCA_013397865.1. Classification (NCBI taxonomy): domain Eukaryota; kingdom Metazoa; phylum Chordata; class Aves; order Passeriformes; family Corcoracidae; genus Struthidea; species Struthidea cinerea. The sequence goes on along the minus strand of VZTI01001222.1, from coordinate 406,959 downwards.
CCCCCCTTCCCTCCTCTCTCTCTGAAAGTCATCAGGCCTAGCGAGGTCTTCTCCCACTTATGCAGCTCATGAATATTTAACAGCATCTGCTCTGGAGGCGATAAAGCCTACCAATCCTTGACAAATATGGCCTAATCTTTTCAATTTCGGGGTGCAAATATTCCTTCAGAGTCCTGTTTGTCACCTAGATTAATGACTCTGGCTCCCATAAGCCTTTGGTGCTAATTCAAGTGGTGGCTGCGCGGCCGGCGCGCGGCGAGGGATGCTGGGACACATCTGAAGGAGAGATTACTCACTCGAGGGCCCTTCGCTGCAGGGTTTTGTTCCTCCGCTGGCAGTGGGGACCAGCAGGGGGGTCTGGGTGTTTGTTTGTTTGTTCCTCTTCGCAGCTCCTGAATATCCATCCTGGATCCGGCGCGGTCCGGGGGGATGCTGCCGCGGGCAGGGGCGGTGGCTCGGGTGCTCCGCGGCCGCCGTGCCCCCACGGATGGGGTGCGGCAGGAGACGTGGGCTTGCCTCCAGTCCCGGCTCCGCATTTTTTGAGACCTGCTGCGAACAGCGGCTGCCAGGCCCCTCAGCTGGCTCCAGGACTCTGCTCCGAGCTGAGCCCCAGGGAGTGGAGGCTGAGGCCTGGGTACGACCGCCAGAGGAAGGAGGAAGGTCTTTCTCCAGCCCATTCCAGGACCCCTCCTCACATCCCGGTGCCTGCCCAGGGGAGATGTGGGGTGTGGGGCTGGGCAACGCTCAGCTCTCGGACATGGTCCATAGGTTTTGGCCGGGATCTGGCTGGCGCTGGAGCTGTGAGAGCCGCAGCAATCCCCGAGCCAGCAGGCAGCAGAAGCCCGGGCACCTCCGGGCACACGGGACCGGCTGCTGCTGTTTGCTTATTCCCTGATCAAGAGAGAAAAGTACCGAGGGCAGCGAGCAGCGCTGGGCGGGAGGGGCTGGAAATCAATGCCGGAGCTGATCAGTGCTATTGACAACTTCACTGAGGCCCCGATGGCTCCCGTTCACCGTCCCCTGCCCGCAGGGGCTGTCCCCATCACCGGGACGCGCCCAGACCGCCTCGGCACAGCCGAGCGTCAGCAGAGGCATTAACGGCGGCCAGAAATCGAAGATTTGTTATTATCCAGCAGGGGAACAATGGCCTGGCTGGGTGTATCCATCACCACTCCGGCCCTCGGGGCTGGGAATATGTTGGGATTGCAGATTATTTATTTATACTGGGGAGATGCGGGATGCTGGTGGCACGGAGGAAGGAGTTTCCTCCTCCCTGCTCGACCCAGATTTGTCCAGAGGTTCTGGGGCTGCCTGTGAGTGATGCCCTGACTGACGGCAGATCAAGGTCCTGGGGTTTGGAGCATCCTCCAGGTGAGGAGTGGAAAGGAATGTTGAGATCTACTGGAAGTTTGCAGGTGAAGCTCCCAGCGCCATCGGGTTGTGTTGCGAGGAAGCTCCTTGGGATGCGAGACTCTTGGAAAGAAGGTCCAGAGAAACCTCGAGTGCTCTTGATGCAAAGTTATTTATTAAATTCTCTCTAGTGGAAGTATCTAAGAAGGTCCAGCCTGGAGGGTGTGAAACCTTTAAGGTTCTCATAAATATAATTTTTTTGGCTCTGAATAATGAGTGTTGGTAGGGGTAGGACAGCCCTGAACTGACGGCTCAGCTCTGCACCAGGGACATGATGTTCCCCTGAGAAATGACCTCACTTGGGTGGAGGAATGAAAAGATGAAGAGATTGAACCAAAAACCTTTGTCCGATGGTGGCAGCAATCCTGGGTGTACACAGCAAGACGATCCTGAGCAAAATGTCCTTGCTGCTGCCAGAGGGGGAAATCTTCCACCTGACACCAGGAACTGCGGAGCACGGTGAATATTTACTGCTCACGAGCAGGAAGGCTTTATTTTTAGTTTTGTTTTACATTTCTGTAGCGGAAAATGCTTCCTCAGCCAGCGAAAAATACAGTTGTGGATAAAATGGAAGTGTGAAAACATCCTTTTTTTT
>VZTI01001222.1:381124-404905 GCA_013397865.1 Struthidea cinerea | reverse complement strand
CAATAATTAGAAAAATGCTACTTTTCACTAGTTAGAAGCAGAAGGAAAACTTCTGAACAAAGGAAAAGAAAATTTCTGGGTTTGTTTCCACCTCAGAATACTTGGGGAGAAAAAAAACTTGCAAGCCTGGATCCCCAGCTCAGCTCCTCATTTGAACTCCGCAGCCGACCGCAGTTCTTGTTTTTCCTTCGCTGCTCCCGCGCCTGGTACTGACTTCTGCTGGATGCTGCATGCTGGGAATTCGGGGCAGCGTTTGCAGCCCCAGCTCGTGGAGGCGGAGCTCCCCAAACCCCCCGAGGGCCCACCCAAGGGCCGGACGGGAGCTGCAGCCACCCCGGGTCCCAGCATGGCCAAACCCCAGGGACTCGATGGGGTTTGGGATTGAGCTGGGAGGGACGGGGGACCACCACAGCCAGCACCAGCAGCTCCAAGGCAAGTTGGAAAGACCGGCTCAGCGGAGTAAAACCGCGCTGCAATGCGAGGGGACGGTCCAAGCAGTGCTTCCTCCACCTCATCCCCTTCCCTGCCCCCATCGCCCACCCTTGTCCTTGGGGAAAATCAAAACCATCACCCTCTGGAATTTCCCCTGCGCGCTCCCCTGCCACAGCCCCTGTGCAGAGAGCTGGGATCCGCTGTGAGGTGGCACTGACGGGCACCCTGCAGCCCTTTCCGTGCTCTGCCCCCCGTGCCCCCTGCCCGATGTGGGGACCGGGACAGCGGGGTGCTGGGGACCGTCCCACAGGCGCCTGTGCTGGCATGTCCGTGCTGCTTCCCGCTGCTCCCTGCCCCCTCTCCCTCTATTTTTTCCCGCTGAACAGTCTCCAAACGCCTTTGTAATCCCGCAGCATCGTTAGGGCCCTCCTGAAACCAGGGCGGGGCGGGGGAGAGAGCGGCTCATTAGCCGGCCGCTTTGAAGTGGGCTCTGTTTGGGGTTCATTTGTATGCCGGCAGAAGGGAAACCTCTGTGTTTCGAGGATGTTTTTCTGGAGGGGCTTCCTGGAAACATAACAAACATGACCTCGAGGAGCTCCCCCGGCCCGCGGAGGCGGGCGGGAGATGAAACGCGGGGCTGCGCTCGGCACGGCACAAAGGCAGCGCCGCTGCGGCAGCAGCACGGCCAAGTTCCCGTGGAGAACACCAAAGCTGGCTCGGAGGGGGTTTGTTCGTTGCACCATCTCTGTCTGAGGGAGACAGAACTCACGGCTCAGCCCCGCATCCTCCCATCCCACCTGTCCCCAGAGTCCATCGCCTTCCAAGCCCCGTGACACGGGCAGGGATGCCACTCACGAGGTCAGGCGGCTCAGGGCCCCGTCCAGCCTGGCCTCCAGCACTTCCAGAGGCCGCAGAGCAGCACAAAGAGGTGCCGGGTTGGGTTTCTGCTCTGTGCCACAGCTCCTGACAAAGCAGAACCGGGGCTGGGGGGCTGCACTCCTGAGGGGCCATCGCCTCCTCTGTCTTCAAGTCAAAGGAATCCCGAGCTTGAGGGTGTTTGGAGTGATCTCAAAAGACGTTCCCAAGGTTCTCTGCCTGCTTGCTGCCCCGCAAGGATGAAGGATGGATACCTCCATCCCTCCCGCGTCAGCAGCTGCCCTCAGGGCATGGCTGGTGGGAATTTCCAGCAGAGGAAGAAGCGACCCTCAACAAAGAGAACATAGATGGCTGTGCCTCCCTCACCCTCTGTGCCTCCCAGTCTCCCTTTCTCCGCCTGCTTCTCCCTGGCTCCGTCTTGCTCAGCCTCCCCTTCTCCCCCCGCTCTCCCGCGGCGCTGCCGGTGACGGGGAGCGCCGGGACAAAGACGGATGGAAGTGACACGCGAACTCCGGCGTGACCGCCGGGGTGATGCATGGGGGGCCGTCACTGGGTGCTCGTCCTGAGTGCCGCAGATGAGGGACTGACCTCCTCTGCCAAGGGGTCGAGGAGGTTTGAAAGGCGTCGTGTGTTCCCTCGGGGAGGAAAACAGTCCCCTGTACTTGGTCCGTGCTCCCGCCGGCACCTGGAGCACCTCAGTGGTGTTTTAGAGCATCGTCGCTGTGCTGAGTTCCTCACTTCTGCCAGCAAAGCAGCGAAGAGTCATCCCAAACCTCCCCCTCCTGCACTGAGAGCCCTGAGGGAGCGCTGGAGCTCTGACAAGGCTCTGCCAGCACCGGGATCCCAAACCCGTAACACAGCAGAGCTTTGCAAGCACCGGTCAAAACCCGGAGCTGACAGTGGTGGAGAGCTCTTCCGACCTCTGCATCCCCCCTGAGGTCCCTCTCTGTCACCTCCGTCGAGCTGAGGTGCCTCAGGGCAGTTTGACAGCCCTGCCGGAGCTGCCAGGCTCCCTGGTTGGAGCAACTGTGCTGGATCCTGGAGCTGCTGGACTGCCAGAGAGGATCGCTGTGGACTTGTGGAGCCCACGGATGGGGAGTCATCCAATGGGGAAATGATTCCATCATCCATTAAGGAGCATGGTGAGGTGAGCTTGGCATGGATCTCTGGGGGTCACCTGCCTTCAACTTCCCCAAGGCAAACCTGACCAAAACCTTCAGCTTCTCCTTCGGTTGGAGCCTGTGGCTCTGCATTTACAGGATGGAAGTTAATTCCTGGTGTACTGTCACATCCTTTGGGTTGAAGATCCAGTGGACTTCAACCTGGGAAATATTGTCAGACAAATCCACTGTTCTTCAAGCTGCTGTCTCAGGATGAGTGGGAAATTCAGCTCAAAGCCAGAGATTCCTGTCAAATTTGGCAAAGCTGCTTGCCTAAATAAATGTGTTTTTAGCAGAGATACCACACTGGAGAAGGTGGATCATTTCAACTCAATGTTCTCAACTGAAGTGAAACAAATTCAGATCTTTCATTTTCCTTTGATAAAAGAGTAAAAACACGTTAAAAATAGTATGAGCTGCTTTATTTTTAACCAATCATTTCTATCAACTCAAAGGAAAGAAGAAAAAAATAATTTGTGGGGGAGGGGGAGGAAATGAAAATTTTTTCCCCAATAAACCAGCCAAGATGAGCCAGGATCTGGGAATTTGTTGTGCCAGGTCCTGTTGCTTCCAAGGAAGCTCAGGGAGAGGTAGAGGGGTGACAGCCCTGGGTGGGGGGCACTGCCCAGCCGTGCCCATAAACCCAAAGCAGTGTGTGCAGCGAGCAGGTTGTCCGAGACGGCTCTGCCTCCTCCCCGGGCTGCAATCCTGCCAGGAGAAGCGCTTGGAAAAGAGCAAGGAAGGAACAGCCATCCAAGGCTGGACAGATGCGGCCAGTTGGCAGCAGCCGCTAAATTAGCAGCCAATTTCCCGTGCACAACCTGGGGACCCGGGCTTTCAGCTGAGCACATTAAGGCTGGAGCCCCTTTTAATTGCTGTAGATCTTAACATGTGTCCCTCAACTCTGGGGTCCCTGACAGCCTGGACAAAGGCAGCTCTCAGAGTGGGGGAAATGCTGCTCCCTGCTTTATTTGGGGTCTCGCTCCGGAGCTGGCGCGGTCGGCGTGAGCAGATGCAGGCTTTGGGGCTGGTTTCTCTCCTACCCCGGCGTGGAGAGCAGGCAAAGCAGCGTCCCTACGTTTCCCACTCCGCAGATACCAAAAGTGGAGGACAAGGCAGGAATTAACCGAGGCCGGGTGTCAGCAGGGATGCAGCCACCCCAGGATGTGCCACCGGTGCTCGAGGCAGGACACGGAGCTGAGAAAGCTGCGAGACCCTTAGCAGGTCCTGTCAGCCTTATTCACACCTTATCAGATGGGGGAAGCCCAAAGGGCTGTGAGGGAGGTAATTAATCTTGGTCTCGAGCAGAAAGACTCCTGGAGAGGAGGGGGGAGGTCAGAATGAGGCAGGGTTGGAGCAGAGATGGGAACTTGGCAAACGCTTGAATGCTTTTTCTGCCCTTAATGTGAAGTTCACCCCAGATCTGGAGACACCTTTGTACTTCCCCCCCGATTTAATTTGGATTTTTATTTGGGATCATCAGTTTCTCCTCACCATAAAACACATCATCATCACTGTAAAGCACTTTTATGACACCTTTATCTGATTATCTGAAAGCACTTAATCAGCATTAACTCATTAAGCTTCCCCAGGCCGCGGTGGGAGGGAGGAAGGGGTCGGTGCTGGCTTCCAGTGAGCATCCCTTGGTCCCCACCTCCACAAGCATTCCAGAGGAAATTCCCTGCGTTCCCCACGGGTGAGGGCTGAGATGGGCAGACGCAAGGGCTCCTTGGTAGGTTGGCTCGCAGCACCTTTCAGGGGTCGAAGGAAAATCACCACACAGAGACTTCCAGCATCCCCAAAGAGGTGCTGGGAGCGGTCCTTGGCGTGGGATTGGGGTTTACCTGCTGGCACTTGCCCTAAAACAATTCAGAGGCTCTCAGAATATCATACAGAGGGTCTCTGACTGCAAAGCAGGACAGAGCTGTTTAAACAACTCTCCCAACTCGTGTGTTTTTGGCAAAAATGTCGGAGGAAATACCCATGTGTTTTGTGTCGGCAAGGCACAACTCTCGCTCCGGGAGCTGCGGAACTTGCTGAGCCCTTGCAATGCCCCAGCACGGAGTCGCTGAGTTTGGCCCCGAGGCCTTGAGCACCCCACCCTCCCCAGGCTGTTTTCGGAGGGGGCGGTGGGTGTGGGGTGCTGCCAGCCCCCCTCACACGGACACCCCGGAGTCTCTCCGGGAACATACCAGGACAAGGCCACCCCCGCCCGCAGCGGCAGCGCTCAGTGGTTCCGTGATGGCCGTTCTCCCGCTTCCGTGGCAAATTAGACCCCTGGAAAGGGCTGGTGGGCAGGGTTGCCCATCTGCTCCTGTTTTTGTCCCTCAATTAGGCCTCGTGTCCCGCGTGCTCACTGTGCTTCATTGGTTTCCGCTTCACGTTCCGCGTGGTTCCCAGACACCACCACAGAGCAGCTCCGTGCTGTCTCCGGAGAGGTTTTGCCTTTGGATTCTGGCCATCCTTTTTCCCCCCACCTTTTCTTCCCTCCTCTTTCCCAACTGTTTTTGGCCCCCAGGCTCGCTCAGACAGCACTGCCCTGGGCCAGCTCAAAGAGTAGACCCTGAGCAACCGTGCCAGGTGCTCCAGGACCCTGGGACGCAGCAGCAGCACCCACCCAGCCATCATTTCACCCAGACTGCCCCAAACCTGTCTGCAGAGCCTCCTCTACCCCCAGGGCAGTGCTTCTCCCCCACATCCCCGTCTCCCTGGCTGGCAAAGCCACACTTCCCTGCCATTTCCTCCCGACCCAAACCATTCCTCCCTCCTCGCTGCTGACCTCCAGCAGCCCTATCAGCCGTGGGCAGGGATTTTCCCTGCAGATGTGGAGCAGGTCCTCGCTCCCGAGACCCCCCCCAGGTCCCTCTCAATTCCAGTGTGCCCAAATCCTCCACTCTTTTTTCAGCAGAAAGTTGATGCAGACGTCTCTGCTCAAATCCAGGGCAGCAGGGATGAGGGGACAACGCTGCCAGCAACGACACAGGAGAGGAAACCCAGAGCCCAGCAAGGTTAGAGGGTTTGTGGTGAGAAGAAGGGATAAAGATCAGCTGTTTCTGAGACTACTTCAGCATCGTGAGCTTGAGGGAAAACACATTTGCATCTGGACTCAGAGAGGTGGCTGGTTTTTGACTTTTGGCCTAACTGAGTAGTGTGGTGTGGGTTTGGGACAGGATTAGAAGTCCACCTTCCGTGTCCTGGGAAAATCTGCCTGAGTTTAGGGGGAAAAAACTGGAGGTAGATGGGGAAAAAACCGATGCTGGTGTTGGTGGGACTTTGGGGGCACTTTGTCTCCCCAGATCAAATCATTAGCGATTATTTGGTTCACATAAAATAAATTTGCAAACCACCTTGGTGCATGTGTGGGTTGAGTCTGTGTTATGTCCTGAGGCAACAGAGGTTCGTGGGGGTGTCTCCTTTCCGTTTGAGCTCCTATCCTGACTTTTCCTTGGCTGTCTGGATGGTGGTGCTCCACTCAATCCAGACATTTCTACCCCCCAAAGATATTATTATTTAATTCCCTTTGCAGCTGCCTGCAGCTCTCGATGGCCAAGCAGTTCTTTGACTGATAAAAAAGAAATGTTGAGCATCAGTCAGTAAATCAGTGGCAAGAGAAATGCTGAATCGTTAAATCTTACACTGTAACCTATTTTAGCTGGGTTTAGAACATATATCCAGGATTGTGCATGGAGGCAGCAGGCTTTGAAGGCAAAACCAAAATAAACACTCCAGGGAAAGCAGAGCAATCCCTGGTTTTCATGGTTGTGGCCAAGGTAGCTCCAGTCCCTGCCTGAAGGTAAAAATCCTTTCCCCTGTGAAGAACTGGGGATTTTGAATTTGTCCTGAGTTAAAATTTAGGGAAAAAATTCTATATTTTCTTTTTTTAAATGGGGATTTTAAGTCAGGGCCAGAAGGGAATAATGCAAATTCAGAGCTGCTTTCTGAGCCCTGGCTGCACCTCTGGGTCAGGCAGGTCTGGGAGTGAGCCACCACTTAGTGTAATCCTGCCTCACCAACACGGGGACAGGTGACTCTTGTCCCTCGGACGGGGTGGGGCACCCAGACAGGACACGGACACTTCCAACAAGCGCTCATCCTCCCCAGTCCACACCCCACGAATGCATCGGATCCGGGCTGCTGGGGAAGAGAGGAGGAAAACCCAGCCCTGCTGAGGGACACAGCACCTGCTCTTCCACTACTCGCAGCCTGCCTTTTTTCTTGAGTTTCTAGAAGATGTTGGACAAAACATCCCCAAGCAATCCTGTCCCTGGGAACTGCTGGATCCAGCCTTTATTAGCAGCTGTTTGCGCTCCTGTTCGAGCCTCTTGCCTATAAGATGGAAGTGGAGGAAGCCCTCAGCGAGCTGCAAGGAGATGGTGACGCTCCCAGAGCATCCCCCAGACACTCAGAGCTCTGTCCTGCCTGTCCATGGCCAGAGGCTCCTGTCCCATGGATTGGCCTTCAGGAAGAGTCCCTGCAGAGATGCTTTCTCCCAACCCTCCCCACATTCCCCCTTTCCCTCCAGCGCAGCGAGGCCAAACCCACCCAGCCCCGCTGCTGCTTTCCAGAGCAGCCTCACACCGTGCTGAGGGACAGCATCTCCCCAGCTGCCACATCCCCTTCCCAGAGGCTGGAAAGCAGCAATCCCCCATGGAAAACTGCTCCAGCAGAGCAGCTTTTATCCCAGACCAGGCCCTTTCCTGCCATCTGCGGGTGCTGTCCTGCTTGCTCCCAGGTGAAGGGACCACTTGCTTCCCTCATTTCTGGGGCAGCAAAGCAGAAGAGCAAAGGGCAGAACCTCCATGGGCACAAAGTGCGTGCATCCAGCGTCATCCTCGTGGTGGATGGATCCTGCTGGGCACGGAGCACAGCCGAGGACTCCCCAGCTTCCACAGGACCCTATTCCCAGGCCCATTCCCACCTCACCAGGCTGTTAGCAGCTCCAAGGGAAGCAGAGGTGGCAGCCCTGCCCTGGTCTCTCCCAGGGGAGCTCAGTGATGTTCAGACTGCTCCAGGTCCGAGCCCGATTCAAACCGGGAGAAAGGAATCTCACTCCTGCAGTCGTTTCCTCCCAGCAGCGACTTTGTTTGAAGAGTTTTTGCAGTGTTTCAGAGGGAAGGAGCTGGAGGCTCTCTGAGCTCCTCCAGGCTGGTGCTGCAGAGCCTCAGGGACCACACAGCCAGGTGTTCGCATCAAACCCTGAAATCACAAACAGTGTGTGGGAAAACGGGGTGTCGGCTGACGGAGAGAAGATGAAGGGAAGGATGGAATGGCAGGATACGCACAGGGACGGAGCGAGGGAGGGATGGAGCAGGGCAGGGCACCGCAGGCTGAGGTGCGGGCAGACACTTGGCTGATGGATTCAGTAGACAAGAGGCACATCAGTGCATTATTTCCTCCTTTTCCTCCTCCCGGGAGCACAGGAGAGGACGGCCAGCCCCGGGGCCGTGCAGGGGAGCCCGGCAGCAAGCAGGGCCCCGAGGCAGCGGCAGCAGCAGGGGGAGGACAGGCGGGGGGCCGGGGTCCCAGCACTCCGTGGGGTGCCCGGCCGGCCCGAGCGTCTGTTCGCTTTGAAGCGGGGCCCTGGCGCAGAGGATTTGGCAGGTCGGCACTTCTGCTCCGCGGCAGCCCCAGAACAAGAGGATTGGCTTCCCTCCCTCCAGCACATGGCTCTCCCGCCCCTCCGCGCTCCCCGTTGAACGGCAGCCCAGCCGGCAAGCCCCGACAATCTCCCGTCCCCCCCAGCCCAACCTCATTGTCCCCGGGAGATGCCTCCTTCCCCCTCCCCACCTCTCCCTTCTCTTCCTGGCAAATTCTCCCCCTCCTCCTGGATCCAGCCGCTCTCATAATAGCATCCTTTTCATGGAGACAAATTGTCCAGCCGGGGGCTGCACCTGAGGGCTTTCGCCCTTTAACAAATAGCCTTTTAATTTTCTGCCAGAAGGGCATGGAGAGGGGGGGAGAGGGAAAAGGGGGGGGCTGGAGAGGGGGCTGCACAGAGGAGAGAGAATCAATCAGACATCCATCTTCATCATTGCTGCCAAGGGACCATTTGCACTGGCTGGATGCCCCTGGGGGAAGGTGGGGTGAAAAAGAGAAGAGGTTGGGGTGAGGGGGAGGCAGGAGGCGGCGAGGGGCTGGGGAGGGAGCTCCGCAGCTCCCGAGATCCACATGGAGTGGTTGCCCTCCAGAAAAATAAACAGCAACCCTTGGAGCCCAGGGAAGGGAGGAGAGGGTTGTTTTCCAGCTCTTACTCTGCTCTCCAGAGAGGTTGGGTCAAGTCCAAAAGAGTCAGTAGCTCTGGCACAGGGCAAAGCAGCAGCCAAGGGGAGCCAGCTCAGGCCGTGGGAGATCCCCATTCCTGTCCCCGGGAAGTGGGGAGCTCCAGGTGAGATGAAGAACAAAGAAATACGGGGAGAAGCTCCACCAGCACCTTCTCCTTCCAAGATGCGGTTATCACAAACAGCGCACACAGCTGCTACAGCAAGGCAGAGGGGTCAGGAGAGCTCGGAATTCTCCTCTCCCTGGCGCCTGGACGGCGAGGAGGGAGCCAGCAGGTGAAACCACCACATCATTTGCCTCTCCTCTCCTCCGGATTCTCTCCTGCAAAGGGATATCAAGCCACGGTATCAGCTTTAGCTGGAATCTGTCGCCTCTCCCACCAAAAAAAAAATAAGCAAAGAGGTTAATTAGATGTTTGCAATCCAATTTACGTCTTGTTTGTGAAACCAGCATTTCAGCTGTAACCCAGCCTGGGAGCCCCCCGTGCCCTCACTCTTTTGCTAAATTTATTTCACAGCTTTGCAGAACTGGCTCAGCCGGGTCAGAACTCTTCCATTATCATTTTATCGCTGCCTCTTACTCTGTAATTACAAGCTGCTTCCCTCGCCCCCTCCCTGCTCTCCTTCCCCAGCCCCCTCCACGCACAAGGTGGGAGATGCTGGTCTTGCTTTAAGCTCCTTCCACGATTTGTCTCACCCACTGAGGCCAGGGACAGCTTGGCCCTGGTTTCAGCAGATAAGCCAGGGAAGGTGGCTGGGAGAGCAGGGGGAGGATGCTGCTCTGCAGTCCCCCTCCCCAAGGATTAAAATATTCAGATGCACCGATGAATAGCAATGAGAGCTGGAGATGAAGGCCTGGAAACTCGGTGTTGGAGAGGTTGGAGTCAAGCTGGCAGGAAGGAGACGAGCTGCAGAGCCACGGGAGGCTGTGGCACATCGCCTCCTGTGTCCTGGGCCGACCCTCATCTGTTCCCAGGGGCTGGCTGGGAAGGTACTGGTTGGAATGGGCCGAAACTGTGCCAGGAGAGACACAGAGATGTCCCGAGCTCTCGTCTGTGCCCTGTGGAGGTGTGCAGAGAGGCTTTGGGAGCCCTGCTGCCCAACATTCCCAGCAACTTCCAGTGGAGGGAAGGGTCCTTGAGGAGCATCTCAGATGCAGAGCCAGGAGGCAGCTCCTCCCTGGGCTTCCAGCAGCTCCCCGGAGCACACCGGGCAGACGGCGGTGGGGACTCCAGTGCCAGGGCTGGCGGTGCCACCAGAGGACTGTCCCCAGCCAGCAGGGTCACTGGGCCCCACTGGGAGATCCAGGACAGGCGGAGCAGCAGCAGGATCCCCACGCCAGCTACCCTCTGCCCCCTTGGCATTATATCCCAGACCCTCCCCAAAGCACCAGGCTCCAGCAAGGGGAAGGGGCCACATCCTCCCCAGGGAAGGACCAAACTCAGGCTGAGGGGCTTCCCTGGGAATTTCAGGGAGAGGAAGCACCAGGCAGAGGGATGCCCGCACCTCTGGGGCTCTGTAGTATCTTGGCCATAGGGATGGGGCATCACAGCACTCAAAAAGTGAGTTTGGGGTGGAGGTGGCCACTGCCCCTGCCCTGGGAGAAGGAGCTGCCTTGCTGTGTGGACAGGGCCCGGATGCAGCTGGACACAGCCAGCAGGGCCCTGCTTTGTTGTGAAATTTGGCTTCCTTTCAGTCACCTGTGAGCATGACTCAGAGGAGAACTCTCGGGCAGCATGAATACACACACACAGGGCCAGCTCAATTGCCCATGAGAAGGTTCATGTAATTAACAGGCAGCCAGCTTTTCTTTCATGTGACAAAGAAAGGCCGGGGAGGGCTGGGGGGTATTTTCTGTACCCATCCCCTGAGAGCGAGTTCCAGCAGGACTGCTCAGGACCAGAGCACAGCCTGTGACCAGGCCCCAGGGGCAGGGAGGGCTGCACCACGGGCCCCTTTGCCCAGCCCTGATTTCCCTTCATGCACAGACTGGGTCCTTTCCCATCCTTGGCAGAGTTAAAGCCTTTCCTCTGCTGAACGCACAGCACAGCGAGTTCCTGTTTGAGAAAACGGCGCAAGGATGGATCTTCCTGCTGCGCCACGCTCTGAGCGATGCCCACCATGCACTGGAATCCCCCCAGGCCCGCTGGGGACAGCATTTAACTCACGTCCATCACACACCCGCGCCACAAACACCCAGATTCCCAACCCTGGAGCACACCTGGCTTTGCCTGTGTTGTTCAGCCCAGCGTCCACAGCCACACAACCAGCACCAAGCACAAAGACACCTCTGTCCCTCCCTAAAACAAAGATCAAAGCCCCTGCTCGGAGCTGAGGATGCCACCCCCTCCCGCGGCTCGGAGGAACATTAAAACCCCATTAACCTGGGGTTGTTATTAATCATGCAACATTACCCAGTGGGGACAGCCCTGACGTGCGAGTGCCCAGGCTGCCGCCAGCTCCCCCGGCCCGGCTCCAGGTGACACAGGAGAAGGTGGGATTGGTTTATAACCGCACCAGCTCCACAAAATGAATTTCCTGCATGAGGCAGCACAGGAAAGCTTCGCTGAGATTGGAAATAATCACCCCGAGGCAAGGCAGGGACCGGGCTCCAGACGCCTCTCACCCTGCGGAGGATAATCCCCTTTGTGACTGGGCTAAGGGCAAGGCGAGGAAACCACGATTTATCATCTGCTTGAACCACATCCATCCTCTGGAAGATGATTTCCAGTCGTGCTGCTGAGGAAACCCAACAGCAGGCAGAGATCCCAGGCCAAAATCATCCCCGGAGCTCAGGAGATGGTCACTTTGGAGACGTCCTAGGACGCAGAGGGGACACCTTCAGCCCGCTCTGGACAGGCTGGGGCCAGGAGAGCAAAGCCTCTGCCTGCACGTGTGTATGGAGGCTGAAGCCCCATCAAGCCCTCACAGCTCCGTGATATTAAAGCTTTCCCCTCATGCATAGAAGCAGGCAGGGGGGCTAATTGCTTCTTATGACACTATAATGGTAGGACTATTTACACTAGATTAAAATCCAATTCATAATGAGGTATAATAACTTTGCAAATGCCAGGATTTGTCAAAGGGTGAGGAGCACCGCCGACACAGAGCTGAGCAGCCTCGGACTTGGGGTCCAAGCCCTGCCAGGGGAGGAAGGGGCTCCTGGCAGAGCGAGGGTGGGGTTTTGTTGGGTTCTCCCTCTTTGGTTGCTTCTTCCATAGGTTAAGCAGGCGGGTGGTGGGAGGGAGCATGGGGACAAGCATGGTCCGGGAACACTTTACAGCCAAGCAGGCAAGGGCAGTGCCCAGAGCAAGGGGCTCTGCAGTGCCTGGGGCGGGTGAAGCGGATGTGGACAAGGGGTTGGATCAACCGGAGACCTGCCTGGGCTTTACCTCAGGAACAGAGCTCCTTGCCCAGGGAAGTTCTGTTCCAGACACTGATAAGCCAAAGTCATGCTGGAATCTACCAGGTGCCAGGGGTGCTGGGGCAGCCTCTGGACCAGGACCAGGCACTCGTATGGAAAACCTCCCCTCACACAGCAGGCCACACCCCCAGAAACTCACCCTCCCCACCCAGTGGCACCGTGACCCTTCCCAGTCGCCCCCAGCCCTGTCCCACCACCCCTGCCAGGACAGAGCACACCCCCAGCACTGCCATCTCCCCCCGGGTGGTGCTCCTGCAGTGAGGGGGGACAGGAAAGAGAGGGCTGAGACTGGATCCAGCCTGGATTTGCTCCCTGCCTCTCCATCCCATGTTTACGGATGTGACCTTGAATGAGCCCAGCCACACATCACTCCTGACGCGCTCCAAAGAGGTATTTATTTATTCCCTGCCAATGACACGGACTGATGGTGCCCTCTGAATTTCAAGTAGGATTCGGCTCTGTTTTGACAGTCTGGGTGGCTCTGCTGGAGAACAGACAGAGGAAAGAGCCCAACAAGCTCCATTCACAAAGGGAACGTTGCTCCCCAGATCCCGGGGCTCTGTGCAATCCCTGGATCCTGCTGAGTGGGCTCAGTGTAGTGCTGGCCCCTTGCACAGGGGTTTAAGGAATGCAGATGAGGTGTCCCATGGTCAGAGAGGTCTTCTGGTGGATGTCAGCCCCAGAGAGTGCTCCAAAGGACTCATCATGACCAGAGGGGGACCTGCAGAAGACAGCAAGTACCAGGCTAAGTGGAGATGGAGGGGTGCTCAGGTGAGGGTGAGCTCCGATGCGCTGATGTGAGTCCCTCTCCCAGTGCCACCAAGCTCTCCAAGCCTTCCCACACCTCTGTTGGTGTCCAAAAACCAGCTCTCTGCTAAAAAGCCTGATGGCAAAGCCTCCAGAAAACCAGTTCTTCAGCACACAAAGCTGTGAATTTGTCACTCGTCCTGCTGGACACTCAGTACCCCCAGCTCGTGGCTGCTGGGCTGCACACACCAAGGACAAGGAGAGCTGGAAGGAATATTGATTTCATGAAGGATGAGGCCCCCTCCTCCATATGAACTCTTCCCTGATGTGATCACTGGAAGAGCTACCCTGTGCACAGGAACATAGGAGGAGCCCTGAGTTACAAAAATAGCGAAAACCTTAACACACCCCGTGCTTTAGAAGAAAATCAGCTGAGCCTCAAGCGCAGCAAAGACAAGCGGAATTGTGCCAAACTCCCATTCACCTCAGCAAACGGCTCTTCCTGGCTCCAGGGAGCATTCTCCCCAGTGTCCTACACGAGCTTGTCCCATTACCAGGGCACAGCAAGCCCCATTCCAACCTCTCCAAGAAATGTGAGAGCTTTTGGTTGGATTGAAGCCTTCTCCACAGCAGCTGCTGGTGGTGGCAGAGCCAGGAGAGTCCTGGCAGCCACAGGACTGGCCGAGGAACCCTCTGTCCTTGGAGGGCATGAACTGCCCACAAGACCCAGGGCTCTGCTGGGGTACAAGTTGTGTGGGGAGAGGGGAGAGGAGGTGTCTGCCAGGGAGGGACAGGCGTGGTCACCACCACCACAGAACAGGCACCTCGACAGACCCCGCCTCGTGATGGGACTGTCAGGTTTGAAGGAGAATCCAAAAAGCAGAGCTGCTCCTCACACAATTTTATAGGCAGATCCTTCCCAAGGGGAGGCAGAAGATGCTCCTAAGGCCACCCTCCAGCAGAACACGTGGATGTTGGACGTACAAATATGTTCAAGCTGTAAAAGAGGAGATGTCAAGGAACCCAGCAGAGGGAATGAGGCCCAGGAACACCTCTGACCGCATGGCACCTCCAGCATCAATCCAAGAGGCTCCTTGGCCAGAGTCTGAACCAATTATCTTCTGGCAAACGCGATGCCCTTCGACTCACCAGCACTGAGAAGAAAAACACCATTTTCCCCAGTCTGTTTTTGTTTGTGAGAGGGAGAGCGAGCAGGAGCAGGCGGCGGAGCAGAAAGGGATAGAGGGGATGGCACTGCATCCCAATTGGAAAGAGCCAGTGGCCACTGCCCAAGTGAAATTCCAACTTTATGACATAATGGACTTTTTCTAACCAGCGCTTGCTATTAACTTCAGCACTGGCTTAAACCCCTTGGCCTCAGGCGCGAGCAAAGCAGAGCTCACACACTGTAAATGTTAATGCTGCTTTAGCACTGTAATAAGCTAAAAGGTGGATGCAAGATCTGGCACATTAATTCCTTTTTTCATCTTTTTAGCACATTTCAGGGTAATATGAATAATAAATATTTGAGCTCATGAAGGTTAACGGATGGATAACCCTGGAGACTGGGACTCCCCAGGTAGGAAGGAAGAAGTTCCCTTCCACATATCAGTGTCTCCAGCAGCGAGCCAGGCAATTTGCCTCCTCCTGAGAAGTCAGAGTTGCTTCTTGGCGGGGAAGTGTTTGACATTAAAACTTGTTGCCCGGCACACTTGTTCACAGTTCAAATGTTTGGGCTGGGGAATGAGTAGAGGTGGACGTTTCCAAGCATCACGGGGCAAACCCATGGAGAGAGGGAAACCTCCCCATCCCAGCACAAGCTCTGTTCCTGTTGGGCAAGAGCCAGATTTGGTCAGCAAAGGGCTCTCAAAGCTGTTCAGGCATCTAATTCCTCCTGCAGCCTGGTTTGGATTCACCTGGGCTGAGGCTTGGTGGCAGAGCAAGGGAGCTGAGCATGCACCTCCAGGGTTTTGAACTCCAGCTGAGGGCATGTCCCAAACTGCATGGACCTGACCCAGGTGTCACCATCAGCCCCGAGGCGCCGGGCCCGGCCTTGCTTTGCAGGCACTGGGTCTAAATTACCGGCTTTGATGTCTGTCAGGCTCCACCCACAGATCCCCTTAAGGAGCGCAGCTGGGTGAAAAGCTGCCCTAGCTCTGCCATCACCTCTGGATTACAAAAACGTGGAGAACAGGGCTTTGGGAGAAAGTCACACTGCTTTGGCACCCAGGCAGGTGCCCCAGGAGCGCCCCAGCTCATCCCAGAGCCCCGTGTGAGCTTCCAGGGAAGCAGCCTAAAACAGATGAGGAAAATCTTCTAATCCCAAGCAAGGACTGTGTCAGCAGAGAAAGGGTAGGTCTGGTAGCTCAGGGAAGGGTTTGAACCCTGTGCTGAGAGAACAGGCACTGGAACAGGAGAATTCCCGTTGCTTACCCAGCAACAGAGCCCTGGCAGGTAGGAGCACTTGCTGGGAGAAAAGGGCCCGGGATGAGCAGGAGTGTGATCCCTTGGGATGGAGGATGTGGGGCTTTCCTGGATGTCCTTACAGCTTTGTCTGCTCGACCCTCACAGTACGGACAATGCCTGAGGTGCCATGTCTGACAAGCAAGCCCTGGTGTTCCAGCAGAAACCCCACTGCCCCTTTCCTCTGCGGCGCCTGGCTGGTGGACACCAGCGCTGTGGGACACTGGGGCAGCCAGGGCACAAACCCCCCCGGCAGCCGCGCTGGGATGGGTGCCATGACGTGCCACTGGAGGCGGAGTGGCAGGAGGAAGGCCCTGACGGGGACAAGGCCGGCGCAGGGATGGAATCCCCGCTCTGCCCCTGACAGGGCGGCGCGGGAGCTGCAGGGGCCGGTGGGGGCACGGGTACTGCATCCCCGCGCACATTCCCGGCTCTCCCATCCCGACCAGTGCTGCAGGAGACTGGGAAGGGCAAAGAGCACCGGGCTGGTGCTGCTCGGGGAGGCCGGTCAGGGAGACAGGGCAGCTGCGGGCCTGGCAGGGGACACGGGAAGGGCAGGCTGGAGGAGCCCCGCTGGATGGAGGGGGAGCGGGGAGGGTATTGGGGCCGCGGGGTGACCGCTGCGAGTCTCTGGGACCCTCATCGGGGAGCAGCCCCGGGAGGAGCGCGGCCGGGGAGCTCCGGTAGCCAGGGCAGGGGGAGCCGGGGGGCTGCGGGCGCTGCCCACCCCTCCGCCGGGCGCGCTCGCATTTGCGCGCTCCGCGCTCGCCAGCCACGGCTGCGCATCCGCATCCAGCGCCTCGAACCCCGAGCCGGGCAGGGGGAGCTGCCCCCCGCCCTTCGGGGGCGCGTGGGGGAGGCTGTGCGGGGGCAGCCCGCGCCCCCCGGCCCGCAGCCCCCCCCGGTTTGCCTTTCGCTTTGCTCACTGTTGCGTGGCCGCCGAGCCCCCCTCCCCTGGCAATCCTTGGGGGATATCAAGGGCAAGGAAGAGAAGGGTTACCTGGAGGAAAGGGTTGCTAAGCAACCCCTCCCCCCCGACCCCCCCCAAAGCACCGCAAACCCAAAACTCGTTCCAGGCCTGCAACCAGATTAGCATATTAATGAGGCTGTAATTTCCCCGGAATTGTCTGCACGTCTATGCCCGCTCACAGCACACTGGCCCAGGAGTTTGCTATGCAAATAAACTGGTTTTACAGGCTGTGGCTTAATTAACTCATCAAGTTCATCTTCCTAACAAAAAAGGCAGACTAACTGCGGATTAATGGACCTGTGTTTGCTCTTCTTTCTCTCCCCCTCTCACCCACTCCCTCCCGGAGGCACTGCCTCCCTGCAGACCCTTCCATCCCCGGCCACTCCAGCCTCAGCGCTGGGGAGATCCTCCAGCCTCACAAGGAGATAAATCCTGGGAAAGGAGATGGGGGGGAAGGAATCTTAATACCGCTTCCAGCAGAGTCGGGGAGGTTTCCTTATCGACTTCAAGGGGAATAAGATGGATCAGGCCTCAAGGATGGTAATTACGCCTTCAGTCGAAGCTGGCAGGTGACCACTTATGAGAAGGAGGTGGCACATTGTGACACCGTCTCTTTAAAATGGTTGTCTCTGTGCGGATCAGGGGTCGGGGATTTTGGGGAGGTGGATTAAGGTACCGTTTCTAGGGGAGCGCTGGCAATCCTGCTCCTTCCCTAACGGTGCAGGGTCAGAGCAGGCAAGAGGGATGCTCTCCCTCCTGGGTTAATTAGAAAGGCCCTTCCTGCCTGCATCCCATGCTCAGAGACAAGATGTCTTTTGAAAACGACCCCCAAAAAAGGTAAGTACAAGGATTTGCAGAGTCACTGAGGGAAAGTTCACATAGCCAAAAGTCTGTATTCAGCAGCAAATCCCAGGCTGGGGAGCTTCCTTTGAGCATCAACATCAGTATGAGTTCACCTCCCCTTCCCCGCTTCTGTTACCCTCTTCCTTCCCTGGGAAGAAGGAAGCAGTTTCCTGTGGGACCTGGATGGGGCACAGATGTCTCCCCACCGCTCCCACCTAGGCTGGAAGCAGGAGGAGCTGGCCGGGAGTGCTCGGCCCCCGGGCTGTGTGTGAAGTGACTCGGCTCGGAGATGAAATGTCTGAGCTCTGAGTGGATCTTTTCCCTTTTAATTCCGGCTGTATTGTTAGTTAATTGTAGTTTGACCTCCAGGGAGGTTTTCCACGGCTCGGAAGGTGGCCTGGGATACTGAATTCAGAGCCCAGGGTGGGAACGGCTGCTTTGCCATTCGTAGCATGGACTGTGCCAGCCCAGTGCAGAGCCCTGACTCCCGAAAAGGCAACGGGAGACTCAGGAGCAGTTAAATATCTGCAGGGAGGGGGTCTGAGCAGGGACCAGGCTCCTCTTGGCAGTGCCAAGCAACAGGACAAGAGGAACGAGCAGGGACTGATGCCCAGGAAGTGCCACCTGAACATGAGGAAGAGCTTCTTTCCTGTCACCAAGCACTGGAACAGGTTGCCCAGAGAGGCTGTGGAGTCTCCCTCACTGGGGATGTTCCAGACCCATCTGGACACAATCCTGTGCTCTGGGATGGCCCTGCTGGAGCAGGGAGCTTGGACCAGATGACCCAGAGTGGTCCCTTCCAGCCTGACCCATCTTGTGACTCCGTGGTGACCCCAAGGCCATCCAGCTTGGGCCCTTGGCTTCCCACCCGTGGTGGTCACAGCAGATCTCTGCCCATCACCCTGCGGCCACACTCCCACAGCCCCTCCCTGGCTCTCAGGCCACTGGAATCACCCCATGCAATCCCCCACAGCTTTGTGGGGTGGGAGGGGGCTGGTTCCCAGCCAGCTGAGCTGCCAAAGATCTGGCTGCTCCATGCACTCAGCTCTGCAACTTCTCCTCAGCAAAGCTCTGCAGAGCTTCACGCCTCCCTTGAAAGTTTAGGAGCGTTCAAATGATGCTCAGCTGAAGACCACCCCTCTTCCAGCTGCAGCCGCTTTGGAATGGACTTAAGTTGAAGCTTTCTTGCTAAAATTGGTTTAGACTGGACAAAATCCTTGAAAAAATCTAACTGTACTCAGAAGCTTCTCTGCATTCACAGGAAAATGGACTGGCTGACCTAAAAGGTCTTTTCTATCTCTAATTTCTGTGGTTTCATGATTCATCCCTCTTCTTTGAAAGGGTTTCCTACATGAAACATCTCGTTGGAGGAAAAAAAAAATCACACTAAATAATCTTTTCTCATTTCCTCTCCTCGTTGCCAGAGCCTCCGAGAGGTGAGGGATGTGTCTGCTCCGACATGAACCGAGCAGTGGAAGAGAAAAGGCGAACGAGGATTCAGCTTAGCAGCCAAGAAGGAAGCTGTTCATGCCAGGTGGGGTAGGAGGGGTTATGCTGGAGACGTCCTTTCCAGGAGCACACTTGTTCCTCGCTTTCTCAGATCAGGAGAAACCCCTGAGCTGGAGAACAACCATCTCCCAAGGACAGAGGAGTGGCCACATCCTGAGGAGAGGACATCCCTCAGACTGCTGCTCCCAGGAGATGAAATAACAGTTCCTTAGGATGCTCCTGGGAATGAGCTGTGGGCTCAGCATCCTTAACATCCTCCAGGAATTTCTCTCCTAAGAGCTTGCCCAGTTCCCTCTCAATCCATTGAGCTCCTGCAGAGAGGAGTTCCAGAGGTAACTCCTTGCAAGGAGCACAGTTTGTCTTAAATCCTGCTTCTCCCGCCTTCACCTGAAGGCATGGAAGGGGCTTTGGTTTGGAAATGTCTGCCAGAGACATCACATAACCTCAGAAAGGAAGCAAAAACCTCCCGAGGTCAGGCAAAACATTCCCCTGGGAATGCACAAGTGCATCTTTCCATCCTAAAGCAGCAGCCCTGCATGGGGAGGGAACTGGGAGTTACCCCAAGCGAGGGACGGGAAAGATCCCTTGGCTCGTGGCCCCCAGGCCACCCCTCAGCTCCCCATCCCAGTCCCTGAGGCACTCCCCCAGCCCTGTACAACCCCGGGGAAGTTGTGCATCCCTGTATCCCTCTCCTCTCTGTATTTCTGGTACCCCGGGGCTGAGGCTGTCTCTGCTCCCATGGCTCTCAGGTGGCTTTGGCTCGCAGCATCGCACCAACACTCCTCATGAGGGACAAACTGAAGATCACCAGATTATTCCCATTTTCCTGTTGGATAATGCCTTTCAACCCAACCCATGAGCTACTCCTTCCTCTCCCACGTGTTCAGCAGCAAACACGGGGCGATGTTCCTGGAAAATGTCCACTTTCAGCTGGTTTCTGCTTTAAAATTGGAGTATGAAGTTGGGCACAGGCACACATCAGGTAATTTCCAGAACGGCTGGGGAGCCGCTGTGTTTTGGGGCTGGCACCCCATCTGAAGCCCCTAATCTGATGGCATCAGGATGGGAAGGCAATGGGGGACAGAGCTGCTGTCCCCAAAATGAGGGGAAGAGGGGGAAACAAAAGGGACAAACCCCTGTAGAAAGGCAAGCTCAGCATCTGATCCTGGCTCACTTAACAGCTAGGTTTTGCCAGGGATTTGGGGATCAGAGGTGGCTGGAATGATAATTACCCATCTTCAGCTGTCACCCAGGAGGTGTTTATGTGAAGAATTGTTGGACCATATTACAGGACTTTCAGCTCTTTTTATTTCATTGATTTAGTGGATTTTCATTCTCTCTTTCCTTTCATTTTCTGGAAGCACCATAAACCCAAAGTCCTCCAGCATCACCCCTCTCTGCGAAATGCAGATTTATTTTTTGTTAAACAAAGACTAAAGCTGAAGTGCTTACAGTCAGGGAATCACCCAAAATTTGAACACTTGCCAGGTACCATTTCCACCCATGAGAAGTACCAATCCTTTTTCCAGCTGACATTCCAGGACATTGATTTTTTTTTTTCCTTTCTCCAACATTGCTGCTTCTTCAACAAAAGGGGGAAAACGGGTTTGTACAGAAGAGGGAATCCAAGAGGTGGAAAGCTACACAAGCCGAGCTTTGAAATGAAAATCTGCCCTTTTAGGATTAACGAGGAGAGTGATAAAACAAGGCAACAAATTTACAGAGGGACACATCAACCCTCTCCTCAGGGGCGGCCCCTCAGCTGGCAGCCGGCCGCGGGGGAGGCTGCTGCCTGCCCGCAAGTCGTGGGGCACGATGCAGAAATTACCCCCAGCTCATGCTCCGTGGGAGGTCAGACTCCACGCTCGTCGGGGTCCCTTCTGGCCCTAAAATCCATGAATCTATTGATGCTCTGAGGCTTAAAAAGCAGCAGCTGCTCCTATGCAGCACCTAGTTCTCATAAGCGTTTGGAATAATGGATCCATATTGTGCCAATGCATACTAATGTTAATATACATTTGCAGCACACAATGTGATGGCTTTGGAGACACCCAGGTGTCAGATGGAATCAGTGTCACTGACACACCGGACCAGGACTCCGCCGCAGGTCCCTGTTGGCTTCTCCAGCGGGAGAAATTATTCACTTCTCTGAAATTATTGTGGTTATCCCCTATGTTTCTGGAGGAAAAAAAAAAAAAAATTATGAAGGAATTGTACCAGGCCCACCACAGGATTGGTGCCTGTGGTTTGCAGCCAGCCAAAGCCTGGTTTGCACAGGGTTAGGGATGGGGTTCTGAGGGAAAACAAAGAGAGGAGCTGCATGAGGTGTGCCCAAGGAGTTCAGAGGTGCGGCCTTCTGCTCTTGCTGTTGATCTCCTCTCGTGTACCAATGCAAAGAGAGGAGCCAGGGCTGTGGCTGCTCCCAGCTCTGTCCCTGCTGAAGTCAGGAGACGTTGCACAAACATTTGCGAGCCAAAGACCTGAGCCTGCCTCTGACAGGTTTAATCCCCCCCAGCTTCCAAGTGCGGGCTCAGGTTCGTGCCCCACAGAGGGAAAATGGCCTCTTCAGTTGCTGCCTTGGGTCGGGATTGTGGGGGCACAGCAGGAACAGGCTCCCGCCTCCAGCCCCACTCCCTCCGCACCCACAAACCATGTGTGGGTGTGCAAGCGGAGAGAAGCGCTCTGGGTGTGGGGTCTCAGGGGAGGGTTTGCACCCCAGGCCCGCCCTGGGTGGTTTGCCAGGGTTTAGAGCTGTGTGCCTGTGTGGAATACCTTCATATGTGTACATACAGAGACCTCATCTTCTCATAATTAGCACCAGCCTGGCCAAAATTCCCTGCCCAAACTCCCTTGTCGTGCTGATAGGAGCCCATTTCTGGTATTCAGGACAGCAGCACACCGCCCAGCAAGTCCTCAGCAGTTTGAATGCTCATTATTCCAATTGTCCAATTAGTCCCGGTGCTGGGGACGAGGGGATTTTGTCACCACCCAGGCACTGCAGGGGTTAAGGCTGACCCTGCCTTGGGACTCCCCCAGGCTGGACTGATCCTTGGCCGTCCCTATCTCCCTTTGTGAGGAGTTACTTCCAACAGAAAAGCTAAACCTATGTTCCCGTCCTGCTGGTTTTTTTCCCTTGCTATTTTAAAAAAAAAATTAAAACCTATCAGAAATATTAAAAAAAAATAATAAAATGAAAGAAACCAACAGCTTCCCAGGTCCCCAGGAACTCTGATCCCTTTTAAACCCTGCACAGCCTCACACGGTACCCTGCTTCTGGATCCTTTCCTGTCTTCCAGACACCCTGGGAAGCCCAGGATACCCAGAATCAATGGGATACCCCCTCAATCAGAGCAGGTGGAGCTGTTTTCGTGGTCCTGATTGTGATTAAGAGAGGCAGGTGTGCATTTCCAGTGAGGACTTGTTAGCAGAAGGAAGTGGGGATGGAGGAGAGGGAAATGCAGGAGAGAAAGCGGTGTGGCCCCGTGCCCAGGTGACAGTGACAGTCCGAGCACACCCAGCTCAACGCACATTAGGCAGCTGATGAGGTTAGAGAGGCCCTGTGCAGTCTCCCCATTCCCTGAGGTAGTGGAGGAATTATCCCATCCCTGCTCAACATGAGGCGCTTCTGCCCCGGCTTCTCACCCGGGGTGTGAAACGGGTGTTGGAGCGATCTAGGCCGAGCTCTCAGCCCCATTCCTGGTCCCAGGACGACCCCAGAAAGGGCTGTCTCCGCTGACCTGCACAGAGAGAGGAAAACCTCATCCCCTGGTATGAAAAGATGGGGCTGAGGGATGGTTCGGCTCCCCCGGAGCCTGGGTACGTCAGAGAAGGCAGGGCCACGGCGATGGGTGTTGCAGGGGGAATGTGCGTGTGCAAGGGCTGGTTTTGTGTGTAACGTGGCACAGGGCTGCGCTTCCGAGCCGCGGAGTTGTGGGGGGAACGAGGAATTGGGGCGTGCAGGGAGCGTGCGTGTGAGCAGGGGCCGTGCACACGCACGGAGGAATGCAGGGAATGTGCGGGGTGGGCGGCGAGCGCGGGGAAGGGAGATGCGGGAGAGGATGAGGCAGACAAAGAGCTCTGCGGGCGGGCAGGGGGACACCTCAAGCCCTTCCCCGGAGGGAGCCCCGGCCAGCCCTGGTGGGGACACCCCGCAGGAGGCCCCTGCTCGCTGTCCCGGGGGTGCGGTGAGCGTGTGAGTGTGTAAGGACAGGAGCATTTGCGCCAATGCCCGAGCGTCGCCTCTCCGTGACACTCGGGTTTCGCCACTTCGTTTTCCCGGCCGCCGGGGTCCCCATGGGGCTCCCCCCCCCGGCGCTGGCACCGCTCGGGGCGGCTTTTGGGGGGTCGTTTTTAATCGCAGCCGCTGTAAACAAACAAACAAAAAAAAAAGCCGCGCTGAGATCCCGCCGGTCCCGCAGGGCCGGTGCCCGGGGCCAGCGGGGTCCTGGGCAGCGCAGCCCCGCTCCCCTCGGGATGAAGGACTGGGGGGGCAGTGGGTGTCTGATAATTCTATCGTGGTGTTGGCCACATTTCCAGTCGTTCTGGCCGAGGCAGTTTTCGGTGGGAGAAGGGAAACGGGAAGGGAGAGAAAAACGGAGAGGGACGCAGAGATCGGAAGGGAATGTGTGTGAAATGCGAGGGGGAAACGAAAAATAGAGCAGCGGAGGGTGTGGGGAGAGAGAAAGGAAGAGAGAGAAAGGGAGGAAGAATAGAGAGAGGAAAGGAGAAAATTGAGGGAGGAAAAAGGAAAGGAGGCAAATAAAATGAGGAAAATCGGGGGGAAAAACAAAAGGAGAGAAACAGAAAAAAATAAAATTAGGAAAACGTAGGAAAAATATAACAAAAATGGAGGGGGGGTAGGAGACAAACAACAACTAAAAAAAGAAATAAAAGAGAAAAACAGGGAAAAAAAACATAGGAAAAAAAGAGACATACAGAAAACCAGGAAAAATATAAAGAAAAAACGGAGAAAACAAAAAGTACAAAAGGGAAAACCAATCAAAAAAAAAAGCAGAGAGGGGAAGATCGAGGTGGAGAGGACGAAGGCGATGAAGAATAGGGGAGGGTGGCGGGGGCAGC
>VZTI01001222.1:353599-367369 GCA_013397865.1 Struthidea cinerea | reverse complement strand
TAAGGATGTATTATAGTTTTTGCTTCTAGTTTCTTTATTTTGTATAAAGGAGAAACAAATAAAGTATGTTTTTGTGTTTACTGATTATTTATTGTACTTTAGTCATCGGAGGCTCCGAATTTTTCTATTTTGAAGGCAGGGAGGGGATGGCACCGGGGAGGGNGGGGGAATAAAAGGAAGGAGAATGGAAAAGGAAAGAAAAAAGTTGTTTTCTGAAAGCGTCGTGGGTTTCCTGTCCCCGCTGCCTCTTGCGGAGGCTGTTAGTGTGAATGGCTCTTGTTGTTCAATGTGAATAAAAAACCTTTTAGTTACCTACTGTTCGGTCACCTGGTCCCTTTAATTTTATTTTATTTTGATTTGTTTTAACACAAGACCGTGAGAGGCGCTGGCCGGGCTCCCCCACTGTCACCCAGCCCTGCGTGGGGTCTGGGGGAGCAGCCCCCAGCACGCCCCTGGGCGAGTGATGTGCACCTGTACGAGGTGCTGCTGCTGCACCAGCCCCCGGTACCCCCGTGCTCCCCGTTTCCCGCACTCCCACAGCTCTCTGGCGCTGGGAAGGGGCACATTACCCAGCTCAGCGCCTTCCCCCACAGCAGACAGCCCAATGCACGAATTCTTTCTCCTGGGGGGGCACCCAAGACCCTCCCAGAGCAGCCCAGGGGCACCTGCAGCCCTGCTAGGGGGTGCCTCCAGCCTCGGGGGTCAGCTGGAGGGGGACACCCCATGTGGGGGTTCATCGATGCCATCAGCAGCTTTTGCCCCATTTTCCCTGGGGGTACTGGTGGCAGCAGGGGGGGTCTCCTCCCCAGTACCCCAGCCCACTCCCCTTCTCTCTCCTGCTTTCTATCCCTTGAGATACAGAAATAAAAAGTCCCAGGCAGGCTGCAGCTCTGAACTAATATTTAAAATGCAAAATCATGGCAGAGTTTTCGCCCCCCGCCCCCCCCACCCGCTACTTGTCTTGCAGTAAAACGATATAAACAGAATAAATTACCTTCCCTTGCTGGCTTACGAGAGTCCCTCTCTCCTGACCTGAATTTTAAGTCCTGGCTCGGCTGTAGCACGGAGCACCGATGATTTATGGAAAGCCAGCCACTTCTCTGCATATTTTCTCTGTTCAGCCAAGTGGTGGAATTTATCCTTCCTATACCGTTACTGGCATTAATAACGGGGTGGCCAACGAGCCAGGCCGAGCCCCGAGGGAGCCCTCAGCCAGGAGCTGGGGCCAGCACAGACACTGCTGTCCCCTCACCCCCCCAAGAAAAACACCTTCTCCCCTTTTCTCTAGTAGGGAAACTGAGGCAGGAGCACAGCTGGCTGCTCCCCTCAGCACCAGCACTTCCAGCTTGTCGATGTTAGCCAGTGACGGGGACTTTTTATAAGGACAGGGCAATGTGTTGGTAAATAACCCCCTCCCGGCACCATTTTGAGGATAAAAAGTGGAACACAAGGTCAATCACAGGGTGAACACTGGCTGCTATTATTATTATCATCATTATTATTATTATCATTATTATTATTATTATTTCAGAATTCAAGGCAGGGACCTGAGGGTGGTTTTTAGGCTGCTGGGACACCCCCTGTCTGAGCCCTGGACAGAAGAGGCTGCAGGAGGGGTTGGGGATGATGCCCCGAGTGCCACCTCCCAGGCCGGAGGCTGGCAGGAGGATGGGGCTCAGCAGGAGCAGCCACCAAGAGCAGGGATGATCCCCTGGCACAGGGGAGCTCTGCAGCTCCGAGCCAGGTGCAGGAGCCAAAGCCGGGGTCCCCATCACCCCAGAGGTCCCGGGGAGGCACCAGCTCTCAGGATTCCTGCCTGTCTGCAGCTGCAGAGTGACCACAGGTGACCCCCCACCAGCTGGGGCCCTGCCACCCCATAGGGGTGCCCCCAGACCCCCTGCACACCCACATCCCTGCCAGGGACTTCCAAAGCCCAATCCCCCCAGCTGGCACCCAAAGGCCAAGTGCCCCCTCAGGACGGGGAGAATCTCCCTGTTGGGGCGCTTGGGGGAGTCACCACAAACCCCAGAGTCATGCCCATGTCACCACCAGCAATGACGCTTCCATGGGACCTGAAGAAACACCATTGTGAGCTCCTGACTCCTCTGCTCCCCCCGAGCAGAATTCCAGGAATAAATTCCTTTTTAGAAGCTGTTGGGCAAACACCAATGCTATACCTTTTTTTTTTTTTTTTTCTTTTTCTGACCTTTTTGCCTTTTTTTTCAGAAGGGGAAGGTCTGCAGAAGGTGGAAAGTAATCAGGTTTTGGACCTGGGATAAAAAATAGCTGGAGTAGGTTGGGCTGACTCCTTATAATTAATAGTGTGCCTCGTAATAGGATTCTCCAGCCTTCGGTGCTCCCTGGAAACACCTTTTTACATAAGATATTGCTCACGATGGAGCGGCAGAGTTTTGATTTATGGGGGTTTGGCCTCCAAGAAGCCTGGGGAGGTGGCCTGGCCGGTGGGAGGTACAGGGGCAAGGGGCTGAGGGCAGGGAGGGGGTTTCTGGGGGGTTGGCAGCCAGGTCAGGGGAATGGGCTTTGTGGGGGGACGTGGGTGAGCTGATCCTGTCGCTGACACCCCTCTGCTCCAAAAGGAAGGAGGACGAGAGGGGGTTTGGGGCAGCACAAGGCTTCTCTCCCTGCCCAACATCACAGGGTGGCGCTCAGGGCACGGGCTCAGCAGGGGAACCAGGTGGGGCTGGGGAGCACCAGCAGGGGTAAGCTCCCACATCCCCCGGGAATGGGAGGGAGGGGAGAAGTGTTGGGAGGACGCAAAAAAACCCCAGGAGGCGCCACAGCAAAGGGCTAAAAGCAAGCACAGCAGTAGGGAGCGGGAATGGGAGAGAGCAGGAGAGCCTGAGGGAAAGGGAGGATGGGGAAAAGAGTGGGATGGGGGGAAAGAGGGATCTCAGGAGGTCTAGGATGGGGTATATCCCCTCCACATGTTGGAACACCTCGGAGCCCGCAGTGTTAAAGCCAGCCGGGGATCCCCGCGGATAAATCGCCGTAACAAGCGCGTGGTTCTCGTCCGGCCGCAGCCAGCGCGGCAGGAACGGGAGAGGATTGTAATAATTAATAATCATTAGAATAATAATGCATAAAGACAGTAGCAAAGTAATTAGCCAGAGAGGGAGCGCTTGCTAATTGAGGTGGGGAGCTGCAGCCCAAGCAGCCTGGGGAGGAGCAGGGGGAGGGAGGAGAGGGGGGCAGAGGAGGATACCTGGCGTGTCCCAGGGGAAAAGTGGGATGTGCGGACCCCAGTCCCGCCCTCAGCACAGGCAGCACCCCGGCTCCATCCCTGCCTGCAGTGCGAGCCCCGTGCCTCAGTTTCCCCATCCTTACTGGAAAAGGCTGCGCGAGGAGTCCGGCCGTGCGTGCCCCGGGCTTTATTTTGGTTTTTTCGGAAGGAAAGCAAGCAGAGTGTGCCAGCCAGGCTCTGTCACATGCCCTGCCCGGGACGGGCGTCACTCCATCCCCAGCTGGCTCTTCAGGGCCCGCAGCTGGGCCGAGTGGATGTTGCTGCCGCCGCACACCACGACCACCACGGAGGCCAGCGGGGCCCGCAGCCGCCCCTCGCTCTGCAGCCGCTGCAGCCGCCCCGAGTAGAGCACGGCCAGGGCAGCCCCGCACGCCGGCTGCACCAGCATCCGCTCGTCGTCTGCGGGGACCGCAGCAGGGGGACATTGGCACCACCCGCGGAGTCAGAGCTCCCCCAGCACCCCGACCCCAGCGACCCCCAAGGTCCGCGGTGTCCCCGTCGCCCCCGCTCACCCAGGAACTGCTCCACAGCCCGCACGGCCTCCGTGTCCTCCACCACCTGCGAGATCACCTGGCACTCCTGGGCACACTCCAGCGCCCGCGCCGCCACCGTCTTGGCCCCCAGGCACTTGGCCACGCTGGGGCGGGAGGGGACAAGGCGGTCAAGGCGAGGACACCTCGGCGAGCCCTGCCAGCTCGCTGCACGCGTGGCTGCTCACCTGGTGATGTCGGGCAGGGTGACGAGCCGGCCGGCTTTGAGCGCCTCGTGGAAGCTGTGAGCTCCCTGGGTCTCGGCAGCGATGATGGGGACATCCTGCCAGCCCACCTGGTGCAGGCCGGCCACGACACCGGCCAGCAGCCCTCCGCCACCCACCGACACCACGATGGCACCTGGTTTGGCCTCCAGAGAGTCCTTCAGCTCCCAGACCAGGCTGGCGTGACCCTCCCTGCAGGGTGAGGGGCAGGAGGATGCAGCCTGGGGGCACCCCGGGCCAGGCTGGATCCCATCCCAGGGGTGGGGAGTGGGGGCAGGACCTGAGTCCTGGCAGCACTCACCACACCAAGGGGTGGTCGAAGGGGTGGATGCTGACCCAGCCCTCTGTCTTAACCAGCTCTTGGGCTCTCCTGTTGGCATCATCCCACACCTCGGGGGGAGCAATGGGGGTTCAGCGGGGCTCCATACAGCCCTCACAACCCAGGGATGGGTCCCTTGTCACTGCGGGGCTGGGGGACACCAGAACGCGTGAGGGTTCCCAGGCTGACCCTGCTGTGATGTCGGGGTGCAGGGAACGCAGGAGGGGAACATTTTGGGATGGGGTTTGCCAAGCACCGACGAGCAGGCTGAGGTCGGGCTCAGCCCCCTCTGAACCCCCCAGACGCCAGTTTTGGGGGTACCTTGCCGTAGACCTCGACTGTCGCCCCCAGTTCCTCCAGTTTGCGCACGGGGGTGGGGCCGCTGCTGCTGGGGACCACCACGGTGATGGGCAGCCCCAGCTTCCTGGCTGCGTACGCTGCTGCCAGCCCCGCGTTTCCCCCTGTGGAGAGTGTGGGGTCAGGCAGGGCTCGACCCCCTGTACGTCCCCAGATTCCTCAGGAGCATCCCCCGGCTCGGGATGGAGTTACCTGAGGAGCAGACGAAGCGGCGGCAGCCCTTCCTGGCAGCCTAAAAAGCAGGAGAGAAAGAGGGAAGGGGACGGCCGTGTCCCCCCACTGTGCCCCCCATGAGGGCAGGAGCAGCCCCCTGCACACACCATGCCCACACTCACATCCTGGCAGAGGTGCCCGATGCCCCGGATCTTGAAGGAGCCCGAGGGCTGGACGTTTTCCAGCTTCATGAAGACCTTGTTGCCCACGGCCTTGGAGAGGGGCAGGCTCTCCAGGACAGGCGAGACGACGTGGAAGGGCTTCTGGCCCCCGACTGGCTGGGCTGCCATGGCCTGACAACGGATGCTCTGCCGGGGAGAGGTGCTGGAGTCACCAGCTGCTCCCACGGGTCCCCCCCTCAGCCCCGATGCCCACTGCGGGCTCGGTGAGGAGCACAGGAGCCCCTCGGGAGGGACAGGGCTGTCCCCAGCGTTCCCTCCAGTCTCTAGGATGCAGCAGCACCGACGGGCTCTCCCTGGGAGACCCCCGGGACAGGCTGTGCCCCCCCCCCTCCATCCCGCTGGTCCCCACACCCCTGGTGTCCCCAGGCGCCCCGTGCGCACCCTGTCCTGCAAACCAGGCGGGGATTACCGGGTGTCCCGCGGGCCCTCGCTGCCGGTCCTCGCCCACCGCCGAGCCTGCGGGACACAAGAGGGACAGGTGACGTCGGAGGGGCCGTGCCGGTGTCCCCGGTCCCCGTGCTCAGCCATGCAGCTGGCCAAGGAGCAGGGGTCAGACATTGCCCCGGCCCCGCTGTTTGCTCAGCGCTGGGCGGGTTTTACAGCCACGGGGCTGGTACTGGTGCCGAAGGTGCTCAGCCATGGCCGGGCACGCTGCCGGGTGACCCGGCAGGGACAAACACGTGTGGCACCGCCAGCCAGATCCCGGCAGCTTTCACATGCCCGGGAGATAGGATGTGGGCTCCCGGGAGATGGGGGAAAGAGGAGAGGCAGCTCCCAAATTACTTTGGGGACCCGCAAGGGTTTGCACTGGAAATTATCAGGTCCACCCAAAAACCTGTACCAGCAGATTTTAGGATTTTGCCCCTGAACCCCTGGTGTAGCCAGGGCAGCCTGCACCCCCCAAATCCCCAGCCAAGACACCCCTCACTGCCTCCAAACGAGCCATCACACCCCTCTGCCCACCCTGCCAAGCCCCCACTCCTGTGCCCTTGGATCCTCTCCAAGCTGCACATCCCAGCAGGGCTCAGCCCCTCCAGCTGGGGGAGTCCCCCGAGAAGAGCCCTCCCAGCTCCAGCTGGCCATGCCATGCTGGGCACCCTGTGGACACAGATCACCCCTTGGAGAGGGGCTGTCCCAAGTGACCCAGCCAGAGCCTGGCCCAGACCCAAGCTCCAGCAGCCCCCGGGCAAAGCAGAGCCCCCTCCTTTCCTCCGGGACCCCTCCTTGTCACCCAGCCCTGGTGACACCCCCAGGGTAAAAGTCCTACCTCTGCTCTGAGGGCCTGGTTCCGTCCACAGCAGGCAAGGAGGAAGGAGGTGGGATCTGGAGGAAGGCCCAGCCCTGGCTCGCAGCCCCGCAGCTGCAGAAGGTTCCTCTGTTCCTCCGGCCAAGCGGGAGCAGCCTGGAAGCAGAGGGCACAAGGAGTCCCGACGGGGGGGACACTGCACTGGAACCAACACACTCCAAACTGGGTGCACTGGGAACCCCACACTGTGCTCAGTGCTGCCCCAGGGCCAGGCAGACAGCAGTGAAACCAGAATACGGGATTTCGGCCCCCTGACCCAAACTGTGCTGTGAAATCCCCCGGAGCACCACTGCTGGCAGGCACCGAGCAGGGGCAGAGCTCTGGAGCAGCCCTGCTCCCGACGGAGCCGGTTTTTGGTGGCAACAAAACATCCCTGCTTCCCACACCATCACTGGGCTCCCGGGTGAGCAGCACAGAGCACAGCACCAGTGCACAGAGCCACGCTGCTTTTGGGACACGGGGGACCGGAAAGGTGGGAATGAGGAGGAGTTCTTGAATGGGGGCACCGGGGGGGCACAGCTCCAGTCCCTCTGGGGGCCTTTGGAGCGACCCCCCCCACCCCACAGTAGGCAGAGACTGCAGCCACTTCCGTGAGGATGGGATGGTGGCGGGAGCTGGGAAAGGGGTGCAAGAAGCCTTCCCCAGCTCACAGGGAGGAGGCTGGAGACCCCCTTGGGGAGGACACCACATTTCAGCTCAGCCCTGGGGTGCTCCAGGGTCCCTTTCCGCCCTGCACCCACCTCCCTGTCCCTCTTCTGCTCCCCTTTGGCTCCATCCCTGCCCTGAGGAAGGCATGCCAGGCTGTCACCTGGTCACTTCCCTTGGCCAGGGTCCCTGGGTGACACTGTGGCAGCAGCTGGGATGATATTTAACAACGTTCTGTTTGTTTTTCCACTTTTAAGGAAATAAAAAAAGGGAATCAGCAACACTGCGGCATTTCCAGCATGCCCCGTTCCTCCTTGCTGCTCCCTCACCCAGTGGTGGTGATATGTCTGGGGAAACTGAGGCACAGGGACCCCAAAAGCAGCCCCCCTTCCACAGTAACCCACACACCATGGGGACACCAGGGGACACAGGCTCTGCCATCCCCACCTTACCTGCAACCCATCTCAGCACAGTGGGGTATGGACACCCCAGCTTCCCCAGGGCACCCAGCCCAGCTTTTGGGGTGCCAGCACCCCAACAGCCCAGACCTGCTCCTTCCCACTCCCCCGCAGCCCCCGGGGAGCCCCAGGGACCCCCAGCCCCGGTGGGAACCTGGCGCCTTCAAAGCGCTGCCGAGCCGCCGCTCATTAATCCCCCACTAATGACCTCGTTATTCCTAACGAGGCAGAGCGGATCAAGGGAGCTGCCTAAGAGGATTTTGCACCGCGGGTTTTGGGGACGGGGGCACGCAGGTGCCAGAGGAAAGGAAGACAAAAGGCATGAGGATGGTCTCTCACTCCGGGGGGGTGAGCAGTGGGGCTCCCCCATTCCAGCAGCAGAGAACCCTTCACAGCCCGCGCCCCAAAAGACCCGGCCTCACTGGCCATATACCCTCCCACCAGCAGAGAAGCAGATCGCCCTGTTAATGGGGAGGGGGCAAGACCCCTGCGAGAGCCCAACCCTAATCCAAGCCACCAGAGAACCTCAGCAGAGAGCAAAGCACAGCCACCAGCACAGAGCGCTTTATTTGCCACAGCCAAACCAGCTCACGCCCCTCCTCTCTACCCTGAGGGCGAGCCCCAGCCTCCCAGGGCCTCCCCCTTTTCTGGGAAGAGCCCCCCCAAACCAGGCCTCAGCACCCAGGGAAAGGTCCTGGGATTGGAGAGCCCCATGGCACGGAGGGGACACGCTGGGCTCGGCCCCTCGTGCAGCACAGCCGGGACCCTGAGAGGCAGAAAGAGCGGGGGGCTGGGTGTATGACAGAGCTGAGACCCCCCCACACCCAGCTGCCCCCACAGAGGGATCCCCCACAGGACAGATGCCCACGGACGGACGGGACCAGCCCGGCAGTGCCTGCTCAGTCCCAGTGGACCTTGACTGGGGGGAAGGTCCAGAGGTCGGGGTGGCCCATGTGCAGCAGGGAGCTGCAGGGGGACGCGCTCCAGCGGAAGGGGGGCACGTCATCCCAGGCGGGGCCGCTGACCGCCACCAGCCCGAAGGTGGGGACCATGGCCGAGGAGGTGACCTGGAGATGGGGACACAAAACAGGGCAGCGAGTCAGCACCAGGAACGGCCTGCACAGCCCGGGAGAGCTGCTCGGGGGGGCACCCCCAAAGAGGAGACTCCCAAGGCTGCCTGGCTCCCACACCTTCATGTCGATGCCGCCGTGGCAGCGCTGGCGCAGGGCAGGGAAGGGGTAGGTGCCGTTGGAAGGGTTGAGGTCGGAGCGGGCGGAGATGGCGTTCTCAGCGTTCTGGGGAGGGTCACAGCCCCTGCACCGCGACAGCGGGTCCTGCAGGTAGTTGTTGGACCTGCAGAAGGGCCGGGAGACAGCCACGGTGAAGACACGGGAAAAATCCATGGATCACAGAAAATTCCGTGGTGGAACAGCCGGGTTTGGGGGTCCCCAGCACACACCGCATCAGGCGGATCATGGAGTCCAGGTCGTGGACCAGCGTCTGGTTCCGGCGGAAGATCTGGGCACGCGGGTTCTTGTCGTAGGTGAACCAGTCCCCGTATTTCCTCACCAGCTCCAGGTTCCCGCTGGCGTTGAAGATCTCCTCGAAGTACCTGGGGTGGGGGCACCCAGCAAGCTGGCACCAAGCGGGTGCAAGGCCAGCACTGCTGCCCCTCTTTACAAGGCAGGCCGTGGGGAGGGATGGCACTCACGGCACGTTGTAGCTGGCCCAGTAGCCCTGCTGGTACAGCAGCTCTGTCTGATCGGCCACCACCACCAGGCCCCTGCGCTGGGAGGAAGAGCACTGGTCAGAGCAGAGGAGAAAAAGCCACTGGGGATAGTGGGGGACATGCAGGGCTGGGGGGAACACATCCTGGAGGTCACCCATCACCTCAGTACCAGCATCCCCAGAGCCTTTAGCCACAGACACACCCCATCACCCTGTGACCGCCCACTGGGCTGGGCCAGGCACCACCCTCAGGGCTGCCCCAAACCCACAGGGATGGGAGAGGAGACCGCAGGGGCTCAGGGAGGAACGGAGCCACTCACGGGATCTGCTCCAGCACTGTCAGCACGCCCGGCGCTGGGCTCGCTCTGCCCGGCGTGAAGGCATTGTAGTCCACCACCATCCACTGGTTGTTGTACCTGGCACGGAGAACAAGGAACGCATTCCTCTGGCAGCCTGGGCACCCTCCATCCAATCCCACCCCTCCAGGACCAGTTCCCAGGCTCCATCCCACCCCACTCACGTGCCGCTGTTGAAGCGGCGGAAGACCGCAGCCCACTCGGGCCCGCTGCGGGCCAGCCGGTTGGCCACGATGTTCCTCAGCCACTCCAGGACGCTGCCCCGGGGGTCCAGGTACTTCCAGAGGGCCGGGTTGTTGTTCCCAATGGTGGTTTCCAGCGCTACCTGCAGGGGAGGGAGTGATGGGGAGGGCAGCAGGGCCAGGGAGAGGTCCCTGAGGACCAGACCCACTCACCAACCCGCTGCTGAGGATGTAGAAGTCATCCACGGAGAAGATGGTGCCAGGGTAGGAGGAGAACACCTGGACGCTCCCGGGGATCTGAGACTTGCCTGGAGGGGGGATGCAGAGGCATCAGGATGGGCTTGTGAGGCGCAGCCCCCCCAGCCCAGCCCACGCACCGCCGGCCGAGGCGCGGAAGGGCAGCGTGTACTTCTTGATGATGCGCAGCATGGCCTGGTAGGAGGTCCAGGTGTCGTGGGCCACCAGCAGATCCCGGTGGCCCGGCAGCAGCTTCACGAGGGCCGAGCAGGAGCCCGAGCCCAGGACACGCTGCGGGGAGGAGCGGTTCAGGGCAGACTCCAGGTCCTCCAGGTCACCCCCCAACTGCAGCAGCCTGGGGGGAAGCAAGGCCCAAGATTTCAGGTGAGGGACATCCCAGCCCTGGAGCTGAGCTGGCTCAGAGCTGTCTGTCTGTCTGTCCATCTCCACCCCACCCCAGTGCAGGCACTGGTGCTGGGAGCACCCTGGTAGCACGAGCAAGGAGGAAAGAGGGAGCACAGCAATGGGGAAACTGAGGCAGGGGCTGTGGGGGGAACCCACCACCCAGCCCATGGTGCCGGGAACAACCTGCCTTGGCTCCGTCCTGCCCCAGCAGCAGAAGACAAGCGCCCAGAAAAGGTGGACAAGGTGGACTGGGAGCAGAACTGGCTGCTCCTGGACATGCAGGAATTGTCCCCACAGCACTCCAAACCCTAGGACAACCATCCCCCACTCTCCACCACCTCCGAGGAGCTTACAGGAAGCCAAAGGGTGCCAGGGTGATCCTGTCCCTGGGGAAGTCCAGGCGCCCGTTGTAGCTGTCCTCCAGCCCTTTCAGCTGCAGCAGGGCCAGGCGCACCTGGGGACAGGGGACAGAGCTGGCACCCGGCTCCTGCGGGGAGGCGGGCTGAGAGGTTTTGGGACAGGCTCCCTCATTCCCCCAGGAGCAGAGCAGACCAGCTGGGTCTCAGTGCCGCTGCAGAGGCACAGGGGGGAAGTGCCACTGTCAGCAAGGTCATGACTCAGCACCCATGGCCGAGGGTGACAAAGCCACCCCCTGTGCACCCCAGCTGCAGCATGCGAGGCTGTGGCCAGGAGAAAGTCATGAGCCACCTCTACTCACCCCAGGAAGGAGGATGACCACATCCTTGTCATCCCACCTGGAGCTCGGCCAGGACATCTCGCTGCCCTGTCCTCTCCTCTGGATTAAAGCCCCAGGAGGATACAGGGGGGGTTCCCCGGGGTGGGGGACCCCATCCTCACCTGGTGCCAGTACTCGGGGTCCTGCCCCTTCGCCATCTGCTCCTCCATCCAGGCCAGGTTGGCCTCCAGGTAGTTCCGCAGCTTCTGGCAGTACTCGCTCTCGTACTTGAAGGGGCCGCAGTAGCCCACCATGGTGTTCATCCAGTGCATGTACATCAGCTGGGGGACACGGCCGTGGTGTCACCGGCAGGGGACAGCCCGGGGAGGGACCATGTCACGCCCCCCGGGACCCCATTTCTGGAGGGGTCCCCCCTTACCTGCTCGGTGACGGCAGCCTCGGCGAGCCCGGCGGCGTAGGCCTGCAGGCTGTCATTGTACGAGGCGTTGGTGGTCACCTCCAGGAAGGCCCAGCTGTGGGGACACGGTCACGGGGTGTCACGGACACGGGTGGGACGAGGCGCCATCTCGGCCGAGGCAACCCCCACCAACCCATGCCCGCTCGGCTCCATGCGACCCCCGTCCCGTCCCACCCGGCTCAGCCCGTCCCGCCCCGCCCCGTCCGTACCCGACGTGGGGGATGCGGTCATCCAGGCTGGCCCAGGCGACGGCGGCGGGGTGGCGGCCGGGGAGGACGCGCAGCCGCTCGGAGCCGGGCTCCAGCAGCACGGAGACATTGCGGGGCACCGGGGACGCGGCTGCGCCGGCCGGGACGGCGGAGAGGAGCGGGGAGAGGAGCGGGGACAGGAGGGGGGTCAGGAGCGAGGCCACCAGCAGCGCCCGCGGGGCCGCCATGGCGGGGACACCGGGGGCGGGGCTGGGGAAGGGCCACGCCCCCGCAGCGCCGCGCTGTGAATGGGCGGCCCTGGGGGCGGGGCTTGAGTGTGGCCGAGCCCCCAGCGGTGCCCGGGCGTATCAATGGGGCGGGACTGGGTTGGGGCGGGGCGTGGGAGTGGCCACGCCCACAGCAGTGCTGCCTGTGTGCGCGCCACGCAGTGGGCGTGGCTTGGGGCGGGGCTTCGGCTGTGGCCACGCCCCCGTGCGGCCGTGGGGACCCCCCGGCCCCCCCACAACACCTCCTGTCCCCCCAGTGCTACCCCACGACCCCACGCTCATATCCACGCTCCCATCTCGCCTCTCCCAGCGCCACGCCCACGGGAGATGTGCGCAGGTTCCCCCCCCCTCCCCGCCCCAGCCGTGCCCCGCCCTTGGGGAACACGCGTGGACCCTCTCGGGTGGGTATCCCGGCCCTCGGCGTGTCCCCGTGTTCGGGGGAAGGTGCTGTTGCTTCCCTTGGGCCCCAGCCCCGCGGCAGCCCCGGCCTTGCGCAATCCCGGCCGGCGCCTGTTTACTGCCTCCTGCTCCTCCTCCTCCTCATCGGGCGGGCAAAGTCCCCGTCCGGCGCGGGTGTCCCGGGGAGGGGGCAGGGACTGAGGGCTTGGACCCCCCACCCGCGTGGCAAAGTCACGGTGAGGTGCACGCAGTCACCCTGGAGAGTCCCCCAGTGCAGCTGGAGAAGGTGCCACATGCCCTACCCTGTCCTGGGCACGGCAGCGTCCCAAAGGCACCGCTGGTGCGGTGGAGCCCCGCACGTCCCACCAGCTCCCAGCTGCTGCTGGCTCATTTACCAGTCCTGTCCGGTGCCCACCCCGCCCCGCGCTCCGTGCCGCGCGAGAGCGCCCCGGGCACCCGGACCCGGCCACTCGTGGGTGCAGAAGCCAAGGGAGGTGCGCAGGGACCCACGCCATGTGGCAAACACCCAAATTTGGCCTCAAACCAGAAAAACCGGTTAAGAAAGCAGCAATATCCCAGCGGGGTCTGGGGGCCATGTCCCGTGCCAGCTTCTGGCAGGGCCAGGGCCTGCACCCAGCGGGTGCCACTGGCCTTCGGGTCTCAGGGGGGATCCGGGATCCTGGGGGAGGCCCACCCAGCTGGGCACTGCCTTTATTTTTTACTTGCCTTCCTTTCACCTCTCCCCGGGAAGAAGGGCAGAATGCAACTTGGTGGAGAAACTGGCCAGGGTGGGAAATGGATCTCTGAATCCCATGAAGATCTTGGGGCTCCGGCCATGGGGGCCAACCTGCACCCCACAAGCAGAGCATGGGGCTTGCACGGGGCACGGTTGAGGCTGGGGTGTCCTGGTGCGGAGAAGGGCACCAGCAGCAGCCTCGGCCCCTCTGGGGGGTCTCGGACCACCGGCACGGGGGTCTGTGCAGCCCCCGTTCCGAGGCTGCCCCACCACGGGACACCATCCCCGGCCAAGCCTGCGATGAGCTCGCCTGTTCTCAGGGGTCACCCCAAAGGGGGGTGTAGGTGGGCGCAGCTCCAGGGTGGGTGTCCCGGCCTGAGAGGGACGGGACGGAGCAGGGAGCCGCGTGTGTCCCCTCTCCGCAGCCGCCCCGCCGGCCGCGTAGGGAAGTGTCGCTGTCGCTTTAAGGGCGGAGGGTGGCGGCCCCTTTAAGGCGGGGGGGGCCGGGGGGGATCAGCTGCCCGCGCACGGCAGCGGGGCCGCGCCACACGGTGGGGCCGCGCCGCGGGAGGGGTCCCCGGTACCCCCCTCCATCCCCGCAT